>BHFT01029784.1:0-11634 GCA_004320025.1 Laticauda laticaudata | reverse complement strand
TGTTCCGTTACCATTGCCTTACTTGTTAAAATAAAAGAGTTGTTGTTGGAATCCGGTCTCACGCAATTTATTTCCGAATGGAACATGGAGTAAAGTATGGGAAATACTTCAGCACCCAGGAAGGCTAAGTAGTCCAACTTCCTAACCAAGAAGAGTGGGTACAGGAAAGTAGGAAGCCACACAGCTGGATGTGTTTAGAGTGGTGTCAAAGTATGGCCATAAGGAATTCAAACAGTGAGAATGCACTATAAATGAAAAAAACCACCACTCATACTATATTGTATTTATATAGTATTGATTGCTTGGAGATGTTCAACAAACTGATGTAGTTCCATGAGCTGCCTATCCTTGTTACAATCCATATGTGGGTTTAGATCAAACTAGGTTACATTTTACATCATCCACTGATGTCATCCCCTGAATAGTTTATTTGTCCTTGTAAAGCTAAAGGGTACTCAATAAGATGCTTTTCAATATGGAAATGGATGTCCAATATATGCCCTCCCTACATGTTAAGGGAAGAAGATGGCCACATCTCATTACACTACCATGTCCCCAAGGCCACATGCTATCCTAAAAAGTTGACACGAAGGAGAGTAAAATGAAATGAAAATAAAAAAGAATATATGACATATGATAAGCTCCTTATGTCTCTGCATCAGAATAATGGAATAAGAGAATTGGAAGGGATCATGGGGGTTTTCTAGCTTAACCCCTAAACAAGCAGGAGCCCCATCCCATTCCAGACAAGCAGCTGTCCAGTCTCTTCTTAAACATTTAGAGTGAGGGAGCACCCACAACTCTGAAGGCAAGTTGTTCCACTGGTTAATTGTACTCACTGTTAGGAGATTTCTGCTTAGCTCTAGCTTGCTTTTCTCCTCGATTACTTTCCAGCCATTGCTTCTTCTCCTGCCTTCAGGTACTTTGGATAATATATTGACCTCTTCTTCCTTGTGGCAATCCCTTAGATATTGGGATCATGTCATCAGAAGGGAGATAACTCATTTTGGTGAGGCCTGATTGTTCTTGTAACAGTTATCTGGCAAGTAGAATTTAATCTGGTGCATTCTCACATACCAAAGCAGCAATCAAAGGCTGAGCTGAACTGTTAATAAACTATTGGCATGGCTAAGATAATGATTGATCATTCAATCACAGCTTCTTGTGATTTTAGACACAATTAATAGATTAATTAATTTATGAAGTAGGTACAGTAAGGTTTCTTTTTAAAAGATTATCCACTAAATATGTACTTATTAACTGATGGAAAATTTAAATTAAGATCAGATATGCCTTAAAATCAACCTTCTAAAATATTATCAGAACAGAATGCTTAAAATAAAAAAAAATCATTTTTCTGTTTTACAAGATATGACTTTTTTTAAATAAAAAAGGTAGAAATTAATACCTCTTTCAAGAAACAAACAAATGAAATTAATAATCATACTCCTTTTCCATATTTACTGTATTTCTTCTGATGGGAATATTAGGTCACTACAGGATTCATAATTAGGGGTATGCCAGATGGAGTTATCAATGAGGTTTTAAATTTTCATATGTAGAGAATGTTGGGGTTTTCTTTTTCTTTTTGAGATACTCTGTGGTCACACAGACCTGTTAAATATAAATGTTTTACATAGGAGAGGAGGCATACTAACGACTGCATGATCTCTAATTTGCTGTTTATTAATCCTTTTCTCCTCTTTCGAGCTGGCCTGATGGGATAGATTAACTGAATGGTTTTACCAGATGGAATGCTAAAGCTTGAAAATAAAGAAGAGATTTGAAGCTTTCAGCCAGTTTTATTTCCATCAAGGAAGAAAAGAATCCATGCTACAATTTCTGGAAATGACCCCCTGCAGCTGAGTGTGTAGAGATGACACAATCTGGTTTGGGGGCCAAATTCATGGCTATATAAATCTCCAGACTCAGTCTTGTTCCAGAAATAGCTCTCTCTGACTTAACATTTGGATATGGAGTAAAACTAAAGGATTTTTAAAAATAATCTTAGAGATGTACCTTTTGTGTAAGAAAAAAAATTGTTTCAACTTTTTATTGTTTGGAATAAGACAAAATTAACAGGAAAGTTAGGCCAACCTTTCAGATTAATTCTTTTAAGACCGATTTTAAATGTGTCAGCATTTTTTTAAAGGTACAGAATGCAATACAATTTGTATGACAATAGCTCCGAGAGTAGAGAGCCGTAATGTTAAAATTCAGGCAGATAGTTTGTAAAAGAATATGATGTCCTCTCTTGAACATGGTGGAATTTACTGTAGAAATATAAAGGATTACTTTAGTGCTCTTCTCTAATGTCATGTAAATCACAAGAAATTTGCTGCTCTGCTCTGCTTTGCTCTGCTCTCTGGTTTATCAAACTACTGTTCAAAGCAACTTTGCAAAGCATAACAGTAACTCTTTCTAAAACTATCTGCAAAGTGGCTGCCTTGTCTTGTTTCACCCAATGAGTAGCTTCTGGGCATATATAAGAGGACATATGGAACTCATTTGTATTAAATCAAGATTACTCATGTAGTCACTTGCTGTGCCTGAGCACCTTATGGAGGTGGATCAGCGTAATCATTCCCCTTATCAATTGCCAAATCAGCTATTAGCTCATTAGAGAACTAGTAGCTGTAAAAGTAATTACAGGACAAAATCAGAATTCAAGTGTAAAATAAAAAAAAATAGATAATTTATAAGCTAAAATAAGGATAAAGATGGTGACAACCAACTATCTACTCTTCAAAAAGTTGTGTCTTAAGCAATGTCCAGAATAATAAGAGAAATGGAATAAGCTTTAATTCTAAGAGGAGGGTACTCTATAAGGCTAGAGCTGCAACTAAAGTACAGGACTTCTTTTGGGTCATTTTTATAAAATTGGTAGCTTACTAGGCCAGATCAGATGGCAAACCTAATTAGCAAAACTCATTCATACATTCTTATGGTAAGAGACTGCCAACATGTCAGTCTCTTATCCCAACACCTTCACTGAACTGCTAAAGATGAGAGTCTATATAACAGTGAGTTAAAATAATAATTTTTTATACATACTTAAATATTTTTTTTACAAATATATCATTGTGTGAACAATGTGGCACCAGAGTGTCCTACACTTTAGAATAAATATGACAATATTCTTCATATTTAATACAGTTGACAATCTTAGTATTGATATACATATTTTGTTAAATTGTAATCTTTCATTCTTTGATTATTCACCAGTTCAATATCTTATTTTTGTGTCAATCTCCATATTCTGAATATCCCTCTTTTAACTACAAATAAAATATTATTAATCATATTTGTGGTGTTTAACAGACATATAATTCTAATAAAAATTCACCAATTTATATTGGGTTATAATCTTTCATTATTTATCCCCTTTCTGATTTGAGTTAAAATAATAATCTAAGGCTCTCTCTAAACTCCTAAAAAAATTGCCCCCACATTAAAATGCTATCACTGAGATGATTAACAGTAGTTTTGATAAGAGGATTGTTGTGATTTAAGGAAAAACCTGCCTTATATTGTACAGTATATATAATATGCCTCTTCTCTCCATTTTCAATTATACCATATAGGTTCATCTTTGAACACTGAGTTCAAAATCATGTATTCCTTGTTCAGATCTTATCATGAATTATGAGGGGAAGCATAGGCAAACCTCTTTCAACTCTTCCCATGTCCAAGACACAGTAATTACACAGTATTTTCCCTATTATTCTGACACATAATCTAAAGATGGTCTCCAAATCTATAGACTCTTGTTAGATTTTGCCATCCATTAACAATCTACAACATTTGAGAAAAATTAGGTGACTACTTGCAAAGGGGAGTAACTGACAGTGGGGACATCAAATTTTATGCAGCTATAATTTTCAGTAGGTTCAAGGATGAGAGGTGGCATTTCAGATTAGCAGGAGGGAAAGGACATAGACAATTGAACAGGTTTGCATAAACCATACTCCTGGCATGGATATGCTAGAAACAATATATAGACATTTCAATAATCTTCAAAGATTATGCAGATCAGGAAACTATCTTTAAGACACATAGACACAAATCCCCAGAATTTACAATTGCTCCAATACATTTTCTGGGTACTACATCATTTTTATAGTTATGTTAAGCGACTAGATATTGAATGTATACAGAAAACCTTTATATATAAGGAGCTCTATGAATACATTATGTGTATGTGTATGTGTATGTATATGTATGTATTTGTTTTTTTAAACTTTCGCGGGTACTTACATGTGTGCTGTTTAGCTTCCTTCGGGTATTATCCCACGTCATTGTAGTATGCTGTTAAAGTTGTAGCAAACGTTTCAGCAGAAACCCATCTGCCATCATCAGGCTTCTGTATGGATGTGGTCTCACAGCTCCTGGTTTCAAATTCGAGCTGGTCCATTCTGATTGGTTAGGAGCCTGGTCTGTGTTCATTGGACTTGGAGTTTGATTGATTGGTGTTTCTGGTTTCTTCTGTCTGTTTTGTGGCTTTGATTGGCTGGCAACACTCTTTCTTGTGTTGGAGGCTTTCAGTGCAGCTTGGCTTCGTGTGAAAGGACGGCTGCTATCATTAGCAAGCTAGGTTTCACCTGGGTGCCTGGTGGGGGGGTGTTTGAGTTGAGGCATCAGAGGGAGTCTGTCTGTGCTCAGTGTGGGGTGTTGAGTTGAGCATGAGGAGTTGGCAGTGAGGGCATCAGAGGGAGTCTGTGCTCAGGTGGGAGTGTTTGAGTTGGAGGCATCAGAGGGAGTCTGTTTGTGCTCAGGTGTTTGTCTGTTTTGGTGTGGAGATCTTCTATTTGAGAGTGCAGGTTTCAAATGATTGCTAGTCTGTGGAATCATCTCTTCTATTCATGCTTTCAGGTCTTTTTCAATCTCTATGGCTTCTCTGATGATTCTGTGGTTGGTTTTCTATAGTGGCTGGGGTTTAAGTGCCATTGAAGTTGATGTTGTGACCTGGTTTTCATGTGTTGGACTAGTGGGGAGGTTTGTTCCAGCTTTTTTACTGCATTTTTGTGTTCATCTAGGCGGGTACTTATCTTCTATGGTCTGTCCAATGTATGTGTTGCCGGACATGATGTACAGGGAATTTCGTATATGCCTTGGTTTTCCAGGTCAATTTTGTCTTGGGGTTTCTAAGGATGGCTGCTATTTTTTTGTCTGTTTTGAAGGCAGTCTTGATGTGATGCCTGTGTAGTATCTTACTGATTTTATCTGTAGTACCTCTTATGTAGGGCAAGACAGCTGTTCCATAGGTCTGTTGATCTTCTAGGTCTCTGTTATGTCAGAAGCCTGATGATGGCAGATGAGATTCTGCTGAAATGTTGCTACAACTTTAAAAGCACTACAATGACGTGGGATAATACCCGAAAGGCACACCACTACACACACACACACACACACACACACACACACACACACACACACACACACACACATATATATATATATATATATATATATATATATATATATATATATATATATATGAAACTTTTTTATATAAGGAGCTCTATAAATATATTTATAAGCCATGCTATCATATTACTGTTATGCATACTTATATGCAAAATCACCACAGAATAAAGAAAAAAAAAGATATATTAAAAATATGTGCCAAAGCAGCAACTGCAGGTACAAAAAGCAATGTATGCTATTGAAACAAAATGGATATTCAGAATAATATTTATTTTTTTTAAAAAAATCATTTTGCTAACGCCAATATAATACTCAATGCTGCTGCATGCTGTAATTTCAGCCTTCCATTCTTCCAAGGTCAGTAAAATGAGGACACAGATTGTTGGGGAAACTGCAGACTTTATAAACTGGTTAGAGAGGGCTGTAAAGCACTGTGAAATAGTTTATATGTCTAAGTGCTATGATATGTTGCAGAATTTTTAATAGTAAATCTAGAAATGCCTTTGTCATACTTAAGATGATCATATGAAAGAACAGATCATCCTCAGCTAAATATCTGACTCTGAAGTAAGACCTATGGAAAATATAGCATAGATGAAATCATGTAACATATATTTTATTCATTCATGTTGAACATTTCTTTGCTTCTTGATATGTTTTCAAGCAGGGGTGGGATTCTACCAGTTCGCACCTATTCTCTAGAACCAGTTGTTAATATTCTAAGCAGTTCGGAGAACTGGTTGTTAGAAGAAATTCTGGCCTAATCCTGTAAAGAAGGCAGGAAGGAAACATTCTGGTGTTGCGAACAGAAACTGCCTCTCCGCTAACCCTTATTACATTCTTGGCAGGATTAGACTTCCTGTCTCTGGAACTTCTCTGGACTTTTTTTTCCCCTCCTTTGTTGGTTCTTTGCTTGTGTGGAGTGACCATTCACAGTTACAATGGCACTGAAAAAAGTGACATGACCATTTTTCATACTTACGACTGTTGCAGCATCCCCACAGTCACAAGAGGCCAGGTGAGGAGATGCATGTCTTGATGTGAGTGATGTTGAGTTGGCCACACCCAACCAGTCACATGACCACCAAGCCACACCCACCAACTAAGCCAGAATCAGTTGTTAAAAAATTTGAATCCCACCCCTGTTTTCAAGGCATTTTTCAAAAGTAAAGCCAAATGTGAAATGTATACAATAAAATTGTTCACCAATAAAAGAGGCAGAAGTGACATTTGTACAACTGATTGGAAACGGAACAGTTCAAACTTCTGGAAAAGAGAGGTCCAGGAGTATCCACAAGATGAGTCAAAAAGTAAAATTAATATACCCAGGGCACTATGACTTAGCAGTTAAAGATGCTGAATGGGAATGGGACAACTTACCACAGCCTATTCACCATGAGTAACTCATTGTGGGACAATTTAACAATTCTATTTAATTATTTAAAATAAATAAAAGTTATTTTAATTTTTGCCATTCACATTTCATTTTGTCCCTCCTTTTGCATTCTTTCTTTAATGATTTTATTCCACCATTTCTTTGATATTAGTGTAATTCTTGTCCTGTGGTGAGATGGCCGTGGTGTGCTGTCCTGCAGTGAGTTGTCCTGTGGCAAATTGGCCATGGAGAGTTGGCCATGGCAAATTGTCATAGACCCTGCTGAGCTTGTCAGCTGGAAAGCTGACAGACCAAGTTCAAGATCCTGAGCACTGTGTGAGGGTGTGAGCTCTCGTTACTTGTCTCAGTTCTTGCCAACTTAGCAGCTTGAAAGCATGCAAATGTGGGTAGTTAAATAGGTACCATTTTGGTGAGAAAGTAACAGCATTCTGTGTGCCTCAGCTTTTTGTCATGCTGGCCACATGACCACAGAAGTGTCTTCAGACAATGCTGGTTCCCTCAGGTAAGAAACAGAAATGAGCACCACCCCCTAGAGTCAGACATGACTAGACAGGAGAAACATTTACCTTCACCTTTAGTATCCCAGCCACAGTGTCTATTTGTTGCAAACATGTATCCCATGTGTAGAGCAAACATAAAAAGGCTTAGCGTTTCAATTTCAAAACCCATCTCAGAATGTTTCTGATTCACATTATGAATGCTCTGGAGTGGTCTTCCTCTGGTTCCAAAATAATATCAAGGCAAGCAACAGCAAACTTCTGTAAGAAAGACATTCTGTAATTGGGCTTTTATCACTGAGAAAGATCTTGGTGGTTGCCCACAAATACAAGACTTTCTTTAATTGTGGAATAACTTTATTTTCATTTTTTTCCATCTCAAAGCGAGATATCATATGTTGATCTCTTTTCAACATAAAAGCAATGGTCTTTAGTGAAATCAGCCTTCCCAACTGTGTTTTATTGCATGTGATGTTTGTCTAGCCTGGGAAACAGATTCTTAATATTTTCATTACATGCTTGGAAATTGGAACAGGTTTTATGACACTATGATCAGTAATGATTGCTGTGATTGCTTTGATTGCTGAATGTGTCTAGTTCTGCATGCAAGTTAGTATAGTATCAACTGGACCAGTGATGGGATTCCATTTTATTTTACTACCGGTTCTGTTAGCGTGGCTTGGTGGGCGTGGCAGAGGAAGGATACTGTAAAATTTCCAGTCAGAGGTGGTATTTGCTGGTTCTCCAAACTACTCAAAATTTCTGCTACTGGTTCTNAGTCAGAGGTGGTATTTGCTGGTTCTCCAAACTACTCAAAATTTCTGCTACTGGTTCTCCAGAACTGATCAGAACTTGCTGAATACCACCCCTGAAATGGACAAACAGTAGCTTTTGCACAGAAAGTAATTAGTATTATAATCATAATAGTAATTAAACTTTTGCTAATTTGGCTTTAGGAAAGAACAATGGCAATCAAACTAAATTGTTTGGGAGTATGATTATAACTTATGCATATCAGTCATATTAATCTAAAATGAAACACTTTAAAAAATCTCTAGGTAAACTAAAAAATCAGTGCTTAATGATCAGGGCAATTAGGCAGGGGAACTAACAGGACACAATGCTGAAGCAGGTGAGTCATCTTCATTAAGGATGTTTAAAAATAGCTGGATAACATGCATGTGACAGAAGTGCAAGAAAAGATCAGGCACGAGACAAGAGGTCATTTGTGACATTACAAGCACAAAGATGGGCTTGAATGCAAGGCATTAATTGTCATTTAATTAACTAAAATATGACTTCTACAGCAATGGACCACATAATGTTATCTGACTTACCATGAACAGTAGTTGGCTCATCCATTCAGGTTCCACAACATAAACTACCGTGTTTCTCACAAAATAAGGCCGGGACTTATTTTTTTTGGACCCCTGAAAAAAACAGCTAGGCCGCCTTTTCAGGGGTGACTTAATTTCCTCTCCCACTTAGAATGGGCCATATGCATGTACCTCACCGCAAGGCCACTTCTATCGGCCGACAAAAGCTCCCTGAAGGCAGAATCCCCAGCTGCTTCAAGGCGTGGCGAGGGGAATGTGTGTGTGTGCTTGCCCCGAGGCTGCTTCTACCGGCTGATCGAAGTGGTGGTGACTGCATTTGGGGAGCTTCCATCGCCTGAAAAAGACTGCCTAAAAGCAAGGGGACACAGGCAGCCACGCCTCTCCCCGAAGCAGCTGGGGACTCTGCCTTCAAGGGAGCTTTCGTCTGCCGAAAGAAGCAGCCTCGCAGCGAGGAGAGTGTGTGTGTGTGCATTCGCCCCAAGGCCGCCCCAAGGCTCTCCCAAGGCTGATCGAAGTGACTGGTGACTGCATTTGGGGAGCTTCCATCACTTGAAAGAGACTTCCCTAAAGGCGAGGGGACACGGGTAGCCATGCCATGCCCTGAAGCGGCTGGGGACTCTGCCTTCAGGGAGCTTCTATCGGCTATCGGGGTATTCTAGCCTAGGCTACCTGCAGGGCACTCCTAAAGGCAAGTTTTCTCCCCATCCCCCCTGCCCTTCCCCCGCCCATTTCTCTTCACCTCGTGTAGTTTTAATGAACGATGTGAGAAATGGCGGGAAAAAGCATGGTTTAAATAGGCCTAAATTGGGGGGGGGGGTTAATTTCACCTCATGCCTAGAAATCATGCTGGGCCTTCCCATTGGTGGAGGCCATATTGTTGGAGAAACACGGTATGTCTATCTTTCCAATTTCATCGACTTTTCCACTCCACCTCTGCTCTTAAGGAGAATGAAAATTTGGATATGTTCTAATATTTCTTGTGTAAATTTGTGAAACCTTAGGAAAACACTAAAAATATCTACATTTAAGAAAGGAAAGGTGATACCTGAAACTTATTTAACATCTTGTAAATAGGGCAGGAAGGTATTTCACTATGTGTGTTTTTTAAAAAGTTTAACAAATTATTATTTTTTAAAAAAAATCTTAGTCATAAAGTTGACAGGTGATGAAATACAGTAATAATGGCATGTGCCCTTAAATTGTTTTTCATACTTGTAATGTTGTAAAGGAAGTTTCATTCCACTCTTTTCCCTGAACATTTTTTAATTATGATTTTTTAAATATAGAAATGGCCTGAATATAAGATACTCAATCCTTTGATAAGATTTGATTTTTTTCTTGTTATTTATATGTTGGAAGAAACTTTTTTTTAATTATCTTTGACTTTTGTTGCAAGACTTTGTTCATTCTGAGCCTTTGCTATTCTGACTTTGTCTTTGCAGATTCTGGCTATCTGCTGATATTCTGCCTTAGCTGTATGTCCTTCTTTCCATTTTTTTTTACTTGTCCTTTTTTTCTTTCAATTTGCCAGAGAGATCTTTATGCAGCCATGCTGGTTTCTTCTTGGATTTTTTGTTTTTCTTTCTCAGTGGTATTGTGCTGGTCTGGGCTTCTATGATCATACTTTTTAGAGTTTCCCAAGATTTTTGAGCTTTTTCCCCTTTAGGATTTTCATCCATAGAATCTTTCCCAAGTTCTCTCTGAGTTTATTGAAATCAGCTCTTTTCAAATCCAAGACTCTGATGTCATTATNAGCTCTTTTAAAATCCAAGACTCTGGTGTCATTATGTTCTGTTGCTTGTGTTTGTGTTATGTTGAATTCTAGTATGGCATGGTAACTCTCATCCAGGGTTCCTGCAGTTTCAACTCCCTCTGTCACTTCTCTGTTTGTAAGAATTAAGTCTAGTATGGCTGTCCCTCTAGTTTCACCCCCTACCTTTTGGACAACAAAGTTGTCAGCTAGGTTGGTGAGAAACTTATTTGATTTCTCACTTGGTGCAGAATTAGTTTTCCAATTGATATCAGGATAACTGAAGTCTCCCGTTATTATTGCTGTGTGTTCCCTGCATATGTTTGTTAGTTGGCTGGAAAAAGGACATCTATTTTTTTCTGCTTGATTGGGTGGCCTATAATATAATAAATCTAATAAATCTTCTTTAAGCTTTGAAAATCTGACTAGAGACTCATGATTTAAATGGGGATAACTACCGGAGCCCTGACAGCACCTTTATAATAAACCTCTTGCCAAATTTGTTTCAGTTCAGCAATTTCCTTTTTGGTGGATCAAATTTCTTAATCACAGCCATTGACCACTGCAAATATGGGGATCAATGAAGAAATTCTGTCTGCAAACAGAATTAAAAAAGATATAGCCACGAGAACCAGTCTTGCAAAGTGGTACATATGCCACCCTAGAAAAAAAGGGTGTTTGTTGTTGTAGGGAAAATAGGAGGAAGACAGAATGTTAGGTATGTTTGCTGACTTGAGTTACTTATAAAGTAAAAAAAGGCAGGTTTTTTTATTAAAAAAAATTAATAAATAAAGGGGAAATTATAAAAATTGAATAAATAAAGGGTCCAGTTAAAGATGTTGAGCTTGTCAACTAGAAAGTAGAGTAGTAATAGAAAGCTGACAGTCCCCATTTGAGATCCGAGTGCTGTGCGAGACCAGGTGAGCTCCTGGCTTTTGCTCAGCTCCTGCCAATCTAGCAGTTTGAAAGCATACAATTGGGAATAGATAAATAAGTACTACTTTGGTGGGAAGGTAACAGCGTTCCTTTGTGCCTCGGCATATAGTAATATAAAGGTTGCTGGAACTGGGTATGTCTAATCTGATGAAAAGAAGGACTAGGGAAGACATGATAGCAGTGTTCCAATATCTCAGGGGTTGCCCCAAAGAAGAGGAAGTCAAGTTATTCTCCAAAGCACCTGAGGGCAGGACAAGAAGCAATGGGTGGAAATTAAGGAGAGAAGCGACC
>BHFT01029783.1:0-30635 GCA_004320025.1 Laticauda laticaudata | reverse complement strand
AAGGGGCAAAAAATTTGCATAACCAGAGTGGACAACACGGAAAGGAACGGATGGGGGAGAAGCAGGGCGGATGGAAAGCGGATGCTCCACGGAAGCCTAGCGGATGGAAGCGGATGACAGTGGATGGCAAATCCGTAAGGTTCTGGGGGCCGCAGGAAGTGGATGCGGAACGGAAAGAGCGCGATGCGAAGAGTGGAGCGCCGAGCGGATGAAGCGGATGCACAGCGGAAGCCTAGCGGAATGAAGTGGATGCAGGCGGAAGCCTAGCGGATGCCTAGCGTTCACTGCGCATGGGGGAAGGATGCATGGCGTCAGCCCCGCGGGTATAAAGGGAAGCAGCTCCCAGAGCAGGTTCACCATTCAGAGAAAGACCTGCTTCCAGACACATCGCCTGCCTTGCCAGCCTGCCCTGCCTGCATGCCTACCTGCCAGCCTTGCTGCCTGCCTTGCTGCCTGCCTGCCTGCCATCCTGTCTGCCAGCCACTCCCTGCAAGCTGCCTGCCAGCCTGCCTGCCAGCCCACCTGCCAGCCTGGCCTGCCAGCCTGTCGCCAGCCCTTGCTGGCCTGCCTTGCTGCCTGCCTGCCTGCCATACCTGCGCTGCCAGCCTCCCTGCAAGCCTGGCCTGCCAGCCTGCCTTGCCAGCCTACCTGCCTGCCTGCCTGCAGTCTTGCTGCCAGCCTGCCAGACTTCCTGCCAGCCAGCATCCCCACAACCATGGGGAAGGAAAGAGAAACTCAGCCATCTGCTGCCAGCCCTGGCAAGAGGAACAGGGCCACCTCCACCCACCTGGCCCTCACTCTGCTTTTTGCTGGGGCTTCCTGTAGCACGGGCTCGCTCTTCTGGGGCTGGGGCTTTCTGCTGCTTCTCTGCTTCTGGAGGAGCTGATGCTGCTGCTGATGGCGGTGGTGCTTCTGCTGGTGCTTACTCTGCTGATGCTGCTTCTGACGGTGGGTGCTTCTGCTGATGTTGCTTTTGGAGGAGCTGCTGATGCTGCCTTATGGCGGTGGTGCTTCTGCTGGTGTTTACTTCTGCTGAAGCTGCTTTTGGCAGTGGTGCTTGCTGCTGGTGCTTACTCTGCTGAAGCTGCTCCTCATCCTGCTGGTCCGCTGCTCGTCCTGGTAGTCCTGCTCGTGCTCCTGGTCTTGTGCTCATTCCTGCTGGTCCTCCTTGGTGCTCCTGGTCTTGCTCATCCTGCTGGTCCTGCTGGTGCTCCTGGTCCTGCTCATGCCTCCTGGTCCTGCTTCGTGCTCCTGGTCCTGCTGGTGCTTGCTGGCACTGCTGGTGTGCTGGCGCTGCTGTGCTTACTCTGCTGCTGCTGTTCTGGTCCTGCTGGTGCTGCTTCCTCTTGATTCCTGGTCCTGCTGGTGCTGCTGGTGCCCTGGTGTTCTGAGCTGGTGTGGAGGAGCAGCCCCTACAACCTGGAAAACCCCTCTGATGAAGGCCCATGTGGTCTGCCAAAGGGAGGAAGGAGGCATATGCAAGAACGGGAGAGGAAGCAATACTCCATTGAGGAGGAACATGAGGATGAGGTGCTGGAGTGGCTGAGAGAGAATGACTATCTATGGCAGAAGGGACACAGACTCTACAGGATACCAAAAAGGAAGCAGGCTGCTTGGAGAGAGAAGGTGGAAGCCTGGGCTACACTTTGGAGGTGCTCCTCGGCTGGTGGAGCACATGCCACACCTGGTTACGGGAAGCTGCACCTCAAAGAAATTTCTGGCCAGGCCCGCGGTCAAGCTGACGGACAGAGAGACCTACGTCATGGCCAAGTGCAGCTTCCTGGAGGGTGAGGTCCACCACCGAGGAGCAGCCCCTCTCACAACCCTCTCTCTTCAGGCAGCCTGCTGAGAGCCAGTCCTCTTCCGGCGAGAGTCAGCTCCTGTCCCAGGCAGGTTTCTGTGGAGCGTCCCATGGTGGAGAACCCACGGACAGCTGTCTAAACCGTGGTGGAGCACGTGAAGACTCCCTGGCACAGTGGGAGAAAGGAGTGGCACTTCCACCACAGTCCTACCGGCATCCACCACCAGCTCCACCTCCACAGAAAGGCAGAGAGCCAGACAGGAGGGGCAGAGCCACACTATCCTGCTGGAGATAAGAGACACCGATAGGAGCAGCATGAGATATCCCTCTATCAGGCTGGTCCACACTGACTCCTCATCGCTCAGCAACCATAAGCCCTTCCTCACTATGCAACCAGACCCTCAAGGACATGGCGGAAACCCGAGTACCAGGTGGTGAAGGACAGGATCACGCAGATTGCTGCTTCACAACCGCTCCAGATCCAGATGAACCTGCTCCACCCAGTCCCAGTCTGCTCCTGCCACCTTCCACGCCCAGGTGATGTCACTCCGCATTCCAAGGCTTTTCCAACAGCCTCACCTACCAGGGCTATGGCTACGCGAGGAAGGTCCAGCAGCGACAGGCAGCAAGCCGTCTTCCAGTCCAGGCACTAAGACTCATTCAGACACCCACCGTTGCCACCGGTTTTCCACTGATGCCACCGATGCCGACCCACGCCACCGATGCCACCGCACGCCAGTCCTCTTCCAGCTGCAAGACAGAACAGCCCCACTTACCCTGCTCCTTCCTCCACCCAGCAGCAAGCCCGGGCCTCAGTACATTCTGTCTTCGGTTCTGGGGATGACACCTCCATGGCATGGAGGAAGGAAATTCTTTCTCAACATCACGGGGGCTGAGCCAGCTTGTCTGATAGCTTCCTCAACAAGCATCGTATCGCGTCCCTGTTGTCCTCTTTGGGGCCAGGGCACCCCAGTGGCGCTTCAGACCCGACTCCAGCAACAGCCACCTCACAGCACCTGACCCTTCACCCTGAGACTGGGGCACACCTCGAGTGACAGGAAAGTGCCAGAGACTGGGCTGGCTACCTGTAGACTTTATTTGGACACTTGACTTGGTCATTTTTCTTTACAGCTTTTGTTATTAATTATAAGATTTCTTTGCTTCCGACACTTGCTTCAATTTATTTTGTCAATAAAGTCTTGGTGGAAATTGAGAGCGGATAACAACAGATGGAACATTTTGCTCGTCCGCTGTGTCCTTTTTACAAACGTTTTGCATCTGTCGGCTTGTGTGATAGGGCCTTTAACTGGAGCAAACATAACTAAAACAAGGTTTTCTTGAATACCATTCATCTATACTTCAATTTATATTTTTCCTAATCCCAAGAAAGCACCCCTCTACATTTATGGTTGGAGGGAAGCACTAAGATTAAGTTTTGAAAAATATTTTAACACAAATAGAGGCAACACATTTTCTGGAGCATTTCTCCAGGCATGCAATATTTATTTATTAAAATATTTATCGTCCACACACTCCTTAAGATTCCCCGGATAGGTGTGATAAAAATTAATCAACATAATTATGTAGAAATACATTCGAAATACATTCCACATTCGAAGTGTTAATGCACCCAAATTTTATTAATTTGAGGAAAGTTATTATATATAAAGATATACTAAATGAAAATCAGGAACTAAAATCCAGACAAGAATTAAAAGAAGAAGGGGTACAATTAGCATGGTGGGCATACTTACAAATCTAATCATGTTACAAGAAGGACAAAAATGAATGGGGAATACAGAGAGAACTGACAACATTACATAAAATATTACTAGGAACAGATGAAAAAATAATCAAGATAACCTCTAAATATCTGTTGGAATATAAAATGGAGGAGGAATAAGTGAAAGAAATAATGGTAGTATAGGCCAAAAATTTCAGTTACAACATTGAATTGGATAAATGGATAAAGATATGGGAAAGAAATAGAAAACTAACTTTGGCCATTTTATATAAAGAGAACCTATACAAAATGTTCTATAAATGGCACCTTCCCCAATAAGATTGGCAAAAATAAGTTAAAATGTGTCAACGCAATGCTGGAAATGTTCCACAGTGCTAGGGACATCCTATCATATGTGGTGGTTGTATACAAAAGCACAAGAATTTTGGTGGAAGAGATGGTTGGCTAAAAATAGTTTAGACCAGAAGTGTTCCTATTGGGAATTGTAGAAGAAAAATATAGTAAAGCAATGATATATTTAATGATACATCTTATAACTGCTTCAAGATTGGTTTATGCCCAAAATTGGAAGATTGGACAATAGATCAGGGCTATCAAACTTGCAGCCTGTGGGCCGGATTCATACACGCTGTCTGCACTCATTCCTAGTTTAGTGAAGGGAAAAAATGTCACAATACATCATGTGGTGACTCTGTGAGGATGTGAATTTGACACCCCTGCAATAGATAATCAGCTCAGTAGAATACTACAGTTGAACCTATTGAGAGGTTCAGCATGGCTAACAAGGTACACTTTCTATAGATTAGTTTCAGTGCTGAAGCCTAGTTTGAAACTTGACTGCAATGGTTTCACATATTCTATATTCTCAAAGCTTATTAGTTGCTCATCAGTATTTACTGTTACATAGTAAAATTTCTAAACACATATGAATCCAGATTTATGTTTAGGAGCGTCTGCTCCATTTCTTTTTCAAGGTTGAGAGGAATCATCCCTGACACCATGCTGCCTCTCCTCCTCTTAAATATAACACTCAAGTTGGGTAAGGGTCAAGCCTATATACTATGAGATCAAATTTCTTTATTTATTTCCTTTGATCTCAGAAACTAAAACCGATCCCCTCAAAATATGACCAAATGATGTTTCAGTCACTTTCTCCCTTATTTCTTCATTAGTGGAATTAAAGTCTTGGAGGTGATTCACTTTTTCCTAAAAATAACCAGCAAATGCTTTGTATCCCTATCGAAGGATTCGGGTACTGTCAGTAATGAAAATTTGGTCAAAATGACCTTAAAGCAATTCACATACAACTGATAAATTTATTTAAAATGGTAGACAGACAGACAGACAGAGAGACAGAGACAAATGCACCATGAAAACACATTTAAAAGGACAGATTATTTTGCTACCTCAGGAAAAAAAAACTATTCCTATTAAATCCTTGACTCACTTAATTTCTACACATTATTTTTAAGAATATAGTATAAGAAGTTCATAAAATTTCTGAATCCCATGGATTTTAAAATATCACATAACTACTAGAATCCATAATTACAATGCACTCTCACTCTGAATACTTTTTTTGCAACAAACACAAGTTTTAGTTCTATCCACTACTGAATATACCAGAATTAAAATTAAAGCATATTAATATATTGCACTGATAGAAAAACAGTGACAATAATTTTAAGTAATATTCATTTATACAATTGTGAAATTATTTATCTACAAAGAAATGTATACAAAAGAAATCAATGAGGATATTTTCTCACTTTCTTCTTTCTTGAATGTGTATAATTATACTGATACCAGTGGTAGGATTCACATTTTTTTTTACTACTGGTTCTGTGGGCATAGCTTGGTGGGTATGGCAGGGGAAGGATACTGTAAAATCTCGTCAGAGGTTATATTTGCTGGTTCTCTGTACTATTCAAAATTTCTGCTGGCGGTTCTGCAGAACTGATCAGAACCTGCTGAATACCACCTCTGACTGATTACTGAAAATTTCCTGCATAAATATTTCCATGAAGTTGAAAACAAAAGAAAGGCAATGAATAAATGTCTTCATTCTATGAAGAATAGCATTGTGAAAAGCATATTATGAGAAAACATGTATTAGCTATTCATAAGTATAATTTCTGGTAAGAATGGGGAACACTGATCCTTTGAAGTTTCTTAAATGCTAATCAAGTAATATTTCAGTGGCTCCATTTTTCTGGCAGCTTGTTTTTTGTTATTTGGTTTTTTTTAAAAAAAACAAATGATATTTCAGTTTTGTCAAACATGACAATATAATAAGAATCACTGGTTCATTGGTTACCTCATTTACAATAGATAACAAAACAACAACAACCCTCTATTCATGAAGAGTTGTTTAAGACAGATGAATGGAGGTATGAAGCTGGCATTTCTCAATTTGATGGTTCCAGAAATTCCAGAAATCTTCACTTTCACTAATTACCAGCAGGCCTGACCATTATACAATCATGGTCTGATACCAACAAAATGACTTGATTCTTGTAATTATGTAAGTTCTAAATCAGAAATGGCTAAATGAAAAGGTCTTTCGGTGAACCCAATGACACTGATTCAATCCATAATGATATCCTGATCAGAAAGCCTTGTGGGCTGTAGATAGAAAGCAAATGATGTACTCTGTGAACCATCTTCATCTATTATTTTGCCTTTCTTTGTTTAAGAAATTGCTACCCATGGTCCATTTCCTCCAATGTTGTTTCCAAAGCATAGAGCACATCATGCTCTTTAATTTTCATTCCAGTTGCACATAATTTCTTTTCTGTAAGTAAATCTCTTTTCTCTTATAAACTGATTTCCCAAGTTAGATTTCTTTTCTTGAGAACACACACATATACACAATGTCTCATTCTCTAGTAAGAAAATCCCTTCTTATCACATTGTGTCAGTAGACAATATGTGGAATCCTCATCAACCAACCATTTAACCACAGAGCTTGGCTCTGAAGTGGCCAGCATTGCTCTTAAAATATCTGCTAAAATTCACCAGTCTTCTGTGGAAGATTCAGACCATATCAGTTGTCAAAAATTATCTTCATATTAATAGCAGACTTCCAGATACCAAATAAGAATATTAATTAGTTCTGTGAGCTGAATATTTATGGCACAAAAAATTGTGCTATTCTTTCCTTTGTTTGACTTGGATTTTTGCTAAAAACTGTTTTCTTTCTCTTTACTCAGAAATTAGAAATAGGGGCTACATATCTTGTTACTTACTCTTCATAATTTGAGGGACATAATTTAGTATAGGATATAAAATGTAAGTTTTCATTGCTCAAAGACTCTAGAGAGGAAGATACTTTTGTGATTGGTCATTACTCAGGACTCACCTAGTTGACCAGGATTTTAGAATATCCTCATTAGAATTCATTAACAAATAAGCTACAACAAAATCTCATTAGAATTTATTTTATTAATTTATTTGATTTATTTGATTTATTTGATTTGTCAATTGCTTACAAGATAATAGGCATAAGTATATACATAGTCATGAATACATGAAATGGGTATACATAAGAAAACTAAAAAAAACAATAGGACAGGGATGGTGGGCACATTGGTGCGCTTATGCACGCCCCCTACAGACCTCTTAGGAAAGGGGTGAGGTCAATAGTAGACAGTCTAAGGTTAAAGTTTTTGGAGTTTGGGGAAGAAACTACAGAGTCAGGTAGAATATTCCAGATATTGACCAGTCCGTTGCTGAAGTCGTATTTCCTGCAATCAAGTTTGTTGTGATTAACCTNCGAAGGCAGCATAGTTCTAGATTTTCTAGGTCTAGAATTTCAAGTCTGGTGGCATAAGGTATTCTGCAATGAGTAGACAAGCAGAGAGCTCTTCTTGTGAAATATTTCTGGACTTTCTCAACTGTGTTAATATCAGATATATGATATGGATTCAAGACTGATGAGCTGTATTCAAGTATAGGTCTAGCAAATGTTTTGAATGCTCTAGTTAGTATTGTAGTTAGTCAGTTAGTATAGTTAGTGTAGTTAGTAGTAGAAGTAGTAGTAGTCATCTAACAAATTTGCTACTTCTTGCTCAGGTTTTGTTTTTTGTTATTGGTCTTTTGTCTTTCATTCTCTCTCATCAGTACCTAGGATATACTGACTCAAATTTCCTCCCTAATTGTTGTGAAACTCAAAAACAAAAGTAGATTTATTTTTCCCCTGAACATGTAGTGTTTTGAACAAATATATCTTGTGTCTTTCTTTGTGTATTGCGAGGTCTTGTCTAAATCAAGTACCATTATAGATCGATACCAGAGAATATATGCAGTGGTGCTTAAAAGTTTGTGAATCCATTTGAATTTTCAATATTCCTGTATAAGATTTATTGAGGATTACTTTCCTCAATAAATAACTGAATAGCTATAATGCTTTTGTACTTATTTATCGTCTTTATCTAGTTTTAGGTCTTGTGTGGAAAACAGAAAACATTTTAGGTCATATTTATGCAGAAATATTGCAAATTCAAAAGAGTTCACAACTTTTAAGTACTTTTAAACACTATATATTTGGAAGGGTAAAGACCATAATTTTCCTGCAAGGGTACCTTTGTCAAATGAAGGAAAAGAAGTTTAAGACATATTTTCCTTTTTCATTTCCACTGCTTTATTTTTATTTCATGCTTGATTAAACCTTAAACTGCCAAAATGAGGCCAATTTCTTATCTTTATTGTTAGCCAGAAACAAATTGTTTCCAATGCATTCTACTGGTAGTGGTGAACAGACCAACAGATGGGCCAGTCTCTCCACATTCACATAGTGTGTTGTTATCCACCAGCAATCCCCACTTGAGAATATTGGTTTTACATTTAAGTACTTCCAGCCTCAATTTATTCAATGTCCTCCAAGTGAAATAGAGGAGATCATTTGGATGTAAGGTACTATGCATACTGCTTCATTAGCAGCAATGTCAACTTGTTTCACATGTGGGGATGCACTCTATACTGGACCATCATACTCTGCTGCAGAAATACTCAGGGCCAAAACTGATATTCATAGCATGGGTAGTTGAACCTCCCCATGTACAGGGGTGGGATCCAACCAGTATAACTACCGGTTTCGGTGATTTATTTTTGCGGTTCTGTGTCTGCTGCTTTTCAGAGCTAACGCTTCTACAGAACCAGGAAGAACCAGTAGAATCCAACCCCTGCCGATGTATAATTTGTTAATTTCCTGATAATGTTATTCCTTGCACTAGCTTTAATTTTAGTGTTCAAGCAATGTTGTTTAAGTGAAAACTTGATCTTTGTGTGGCCACTGCTTTATCATCTGCACAGATAAATAATCTTATGCCATCAGGAACTGGTTGATCATTCAAATATATGTTATACAGAATCAGAGACAATACACTTCCTTGTGGCAGTCTATTCTTCTGTAACCTCCATCTACCATAAAGTGTCACACAAAATTTCTGGTTCTGCAGGGAAGTTCCAATAACTCTAGTGAGCCTATTGTCTCCAATAAGTTTACCTTACATAACAATATTCTATGGTTCATAGTATCATATGCTGCAATTATATCTATAAGTGCCATTCCAGGGATCAGCTTTCATTCATAGCCATTTTCAATATATTATGTAAGATGAAGAATTTGACCACAGCATGACCTCCCCAGTTTAAAGATTGCTTGCTCCCTCAGAGATCTTTCGATCAATAGTTCTTAAAATACAGTTAAAAATCACCCATTCCAACACCTTGTACAGATGGCAGAGGAGTGACACTTATCAATAATTTTGGGGATCATCTGGGTCTTTGCCTGCTTTCAGTAAGACAGTCACTTTAGCCTGCCTCCATAATTTAGGGTTCTTAAACTGGTCAATACATTATTTGCAAAAACCAATTCAATGGACATGGGCCAAACTATTTTTTCTTCTCCATTCTTATATCATCAATGCCCACTGCTTTATTTAATTTCATGTTCTTTAGGACTTCCTTTAATTCAGATTTCACAAATGGGGCATTTAATAGTCCCTCCTCTTGTTCCTCTGATTGAATAACTTGTTCCTACTGTTTTCTTTGTGTGTTCCCATTCATCAACAACTGGCTAGTGAGTTGGTCAGCTATTATGCCAGTATGATTAAAGCAATAGCAATAGCACTTAGATTTAGATACCATTTCATAATGCTTTATAGCACTCTCTAAGCAGTTTACAGAGCCAGCATATTACTCCCAACAATCTGGCTCCCCATTTTACCAACCTTGGAAGGATGAAAGGTTGAGTCAATCTTGAGCGGTCAGGTTCAAACTCCTGGCAGCGAACAGTGACCAACAGACAGACAGCTTGCAATATCTAATTATAATCACTGTGCCACCACAGCTGTTATACTGTGGTTATGGTGAATCATTACTGATTATTGACCTAGATCAATATACTCCCACTGAAACTCTTGAAGGCTTATTATTGTATACCCATAGGATATCAAATATTTCTCTTATTTATGGGCTGAGAAATGTCATATTTGCCCTGGAAAAGGATGTTTTTAATCGTTCCTGCAAGATGAGATTCACAATCAAGAATGACAGATGTGGGGGACTGGAATTGGCATCACAACAATATGGCATGCAATCTTGGAGGTCTGAGATCGCTGCCGATATCTTTGCTCCTGGACGGTCCAAACGGATCTAAACCATCCTGAAGAGATGGTGAATGTAAAGAGTGCATCCTGTCGATCCCAGGGATACCACAAAGTCCCTGGTAGATCCAGGAGAAGCTCTTTTTGCCAGAAGGCTAAAGAGGCAGCCATTGAAGCTGCTGAAGTTGGGACAGCTCCGAAACAAAAGAGAACAGAAGAGAAAGTGTGCCAGTTTGGTGAGAATTTTTTCTTTACTTTAAGATTTGAAAGAGCACCCTAAGGAAAAGAAAGAATCTGTAAAATTTTAGACAGAAGTGATTAAGTGGAGATTTTAAACAGGAGTCAAAGTATTTTTTTTCTCTTTGCTGGATTTTTTTATAATTTATTTTATATTTTTGAAACCAGACTGGTTTTTTTCTACCTATTCTTTCTCTCATTTTTGACTTTATAATATTTTAGGCTAGAGACACCCTTCTAGTGATCTTTTTAAATATCTCTTTCCCTTTTAAATTCATTTTTATTATATCTTGTTTGGAAAAGGAGGAGGAAAGTGAAAGCAAAAGAAACTTGGTCACACTGCAAAGAGGCTTGGAAATATTCCATCTCTTTTTTTCTTGACCAGACAAAGCTGAGAAAGAACTGAGACTTCTTTTCAAGGATATTGCCTGTTTGATAAGATAGAGGGAAGAACATGGGAGAGTGTTATTGCAGGTGCTCTTCTGGGTTTCTATCAGTAGCTGGAGTCTGGTGTTGAAGTTTACAGAAAAAAAAAGACAATAAGACTCTGGAAAAGAGTTATAAATTTTAACAAAAGCCTTGATAATTAAATAAGGTGCAGTGTTCTCTTTTTACTTTTTTAAGCTGGGCTATATTTCTTACTTTAACAAATCCCCTTTTTACTAGCTTACTTTTTGTAATAGCTACCTGGATCTTTGGCCTTTTGGAACTTGTTTTTGTCTTTCTTTTTTGTTTTTGAAGTCTAATTTATACGTTTGCATTTTATTTTAAAGGAAAAGTTTTAGTATTAATGCTTTCCTTCTTCTTCTTCTTTTTTTTTAAGGGAGTAGTCTCTTTTCTTTTTTTCTCTCCCTCCCTTGTATTTTTTTTTCTATTTACCTTCCATATTGGCTTTGTTGTTGTTGTTGTTGTTGTTGTTAGGAGTTTTTTTTTGTGGCTTTCTTTTTTTTAGGCATCCTTTTATACCTGAGACTTTTTAATTGGATTAAGGTGTTGAAGAAGCTGAAGAACTTTTTTTCTTTAGTTTTTTATTTTCTATTTTTCTGCCTTTTCCAGGATTTAACAATTTTTTCCATTTTTGGAAAAGAATGCTATCTAACCAATTGATTGGATTAAGGTATACAAGAACTGAACAATATTTTTTATTATTATTACTATTTTTACTTGGAATTATCAATGGCTATTTCACAAGTGGATTAAAATCTAGAAAACCTGAAGATTTTGAATTGTCTGAAATGAGTAGGAAGGCTAACAGAGCTTGGTCCTTCAACTTCTACTTCTTTCTTCTTCACCATATGGTGGACAACGCTCAATGTAAACGATGTTACAGCAAGAAAAGAACAGGAAAAAGTGACACTGCAAAGGATTATGCAAGGAATTCAAAATATACAAATAAGAAGAGAGAATATTGAAAAGAGAACAGAGAGCATTGAACAAAGAACAGGAAATAAGATGAAAAGGTGGAGAACATTCAACAAATGATGATCAAGTTGACGAGAGATTCCCCAAAATTGAAGAAGATAACAAAAGAGATAAGAAGATTGGAGATATTGATAGCAGATTAACTGTGGTTGAACAAGATAAAAGTGGGATACTGAGATGGGAGAAGGATAGATCAGAATTCTATCTCAGATTCCAAAACATAGAGGAAGAAAAGGGACAAAACCTAGATGAGATGATAGAAATTTTGGCTGAAGCTTTGGAATAACCAAAGAGAAGATGATGGATGGAATAGACGAAGTTTATTGAGTTTTCACAAGATATGTAATGAGAAATAGCTTACCAAGAGAAGTTCACATCAGATTTACAAGAAAGCCATAAAAACACAAATATTGCAAGTGGCAAGAGAGAAAACATTGAAAAATAAAGATAAGGAGATTGTGGTCCTGAAACAAGTACCTAGAAGAGTAAGAGAGATGAAAAGAGAATATCGATTTCTGACTAAAATTCTACTTAAAAAAGAGGTGAATTATAGAATGGCTGATTCCAGAAGGTTTAATGTTCACATGGCAAGAACAGAGACATAGAATTGATTCAATTGAAAAAGCTGAATTATTTTATACAGAATATTTTGGAGGGAAAGAGGAGGAGGTAGAAAAAGAAATGTCACAAATTGAATTCCAAGAGGACTGCAAAATAGCGACTAAAAAAAAGAAAGGTGCAATAGGCGGAAAGGTGGAAGTTAAAGAACAACATGAACCAAGATCTACAAGAGCTGCCAAACCTAACTAGAAAATATAATCATGGAAGAGAAAAAACTGATTAACAATTAACATAAATGGACTGAACTCAGCTGTAAAAGAAGGAAAACTTTCCATAAATTAGAGAAATTAAAATTTGATATAATCTGCCTACAAGAAGTACATATTAAAAAGCAACACGAACAACTGTTGATACAGCCAAAATTAAGGAAAATATTTGCTTCTTTGACACAATGCAAGAAAATAGGAGTAGTGTTATATATTAAAGATATTTAATATATAAGATATCCCAGTGAAACTGATCTATATCGATGACGATGGAAGATTACTAATAGTGGAAATAATGGACAATAATATGAAAACACTCCTGATTGCAATCTATGCCCCGAATGACAATCAAGAAGAATTTTATAGAAAACTACATATGAAAATAATCAAACTGGACTATGCTAATATAGTTATGATGAAAGACTTTAATGGAATTGTAGACTTTAGAAAATAATAAATAAAGATGTGTTGTTTTCTTATTATATGTACAAAATAATTGTAGGATAGATTTGAGGTGATAATATGAACTGTCATAAAACAAATTAAGTAAAATATGGATTATTTTGTAAAGTATGAATGAATAATAGCATAGTCAAATGATTGATTAACAATGATATTAATGTATTTAATATTTGATTGGAAATATAGAGAATATATACAATGTAATTGTAATTGAAGACTATGAAATGGAAGCACAAAGCAATTTTTAAACCAACCGACACACTGTATGTATATATATGGAAGATGGCTTTATGTTTTTATGTTTTCTTTGTCTATGTTTGTCTTAAAAAACAATAAAATTTATTAAAAAGAAAAAATAACAGATGGACAGTTTCCCCCTGCCTAAAATATAACTATTATTTTTAGGAGAGTCATATATGAATTAGTGCTTTTCATATCCTTCCAATGTAGCAGACCTAGGATTATTTGTTAACATTGGAAGATGAAACCACTCAGGGAAGATGCCTAGAGAGAAGATTTTTCTTCTATGCCCTGCTCTTCTTTCTTTTGTTCTTCTTTCTTTTATTTTTTTTTCTCCTTCATCTTCGTCCTCCACTTCTTTCTCCAGGATGGAAGAGGAAAAGGTTTTTTAAAAAAGGAAGACACTTTTTTTTTAAACCATTTTTAAATGTGATTGTATTCACATTTCTGAAAAAGCAAACGAGTGAGAAAGTTTTCTGCTGACATTCTTTCCTGAATAAAATGTTTATGAACTCAAACATTCCATAAAGTTTCCTTCTGCTGGGTCAGGGCAATTTGTCTGACAGACAGTAACTCTGCAGGCTCTCTGGGCTTTTCCAATTCTGCTGCTTGAGACTGTTTTAACTGAAGATGTCAGTAATTGAACCAAGGGTCTTTTGTTTGCAAGATTTGAACACCCATCACTGAGTTAAACCCTGTCTTAATAATGATCTCCTGTTGCGCATCACTGGACACAGAAATAAGAGTATGCAAATAAATGGGTGAAATAAGTCCTTTCCTTTTAAATGTGTGCATTGCCAGTATATTGTCAGTATCCTTCCTATTTCCTTTAGGCTATTCCTTCATTGTGATCCTATTGTGCACATTAAGGTTTACAACAAGAAATCAACCTTAACCAACAAAACAACAGACAGCCTGTGAGGCAAAGCCCTGGAGCTTTGAGGTGCTTGTTTGCCTGAAGGGTGAACATAGTTCACTGAAGCTCAGCAAAAGTTCCACAGTGTTAATAAATGTACAGCATGTAGCTGACAAAATGAAAAATGGAAACTCAGTTATAATACCCTAAAGGATCTCAGGGATATGTTCAACTGGTGAATTTCTAATTTGTATCTTTAAAAGAACATTAGACTGGTTGAACATCAAACCCTTTGGACTGAAATGCATAACACAAATCTTGAGGTTATGGTAGACTTTGAAATATACTTAATGAAATGAAAATGCTATTTTTCACTTTATTTTTAATTAGAAATACATATTTCTTAACACACAAACCCCAGTTATATTAACAGAGAACATTGAAAGAGTCACTGTTGTGTGGAAACCATAATGGAACTTGCTTGAGTTATTCTGCTTCTAATTAATGGTCTTGCCCAAATCTGCAGCTGTTTGGGCTGTGATGACAGAACTTTTTTCCTTATTGATTCTTTTCTTTCTGCCAATTTGTTTTATGGCAATGTTATGATTATTGTCATTTCTAGACACAGAGATAGTTTTTTTGCTAGTACAAATGAAAATTTTGAATAATATCATGAAGAAAAACACAAATGAAATCCAGATTTCTAAATAAGCAAAGTTGAACTTTTTTCCTTTGGGTCAGTTTCTGAATTTTACCTAAAGAAAACTTAAACCTATAGTTTCTGGTTTTGGAAATATTTAACATGAAGTAAACACTAGTATAAGAAATTATATGTGCAGAATCTTAGTTTCTGAAGGAAAAGAAGGGATTTAAATCCCATGAATTATATTTAAAAATACTTAAGCTTAATAAACAGCCATTTTATTTAACCAACAGAAAATCCTAAGCTAAAAAAAAATAATAATCCAAAAGACCCAAAAGACCTATAGTGTCAGGGAAATCCCAAATTTATAAAGAAAAAAAAACTTATATCAAATAATGTTCTGCATTTGTTTACAGGAGATGCATAGCTTCATATTATTATTATTATAGGAACAGTCTAAAAATGTAAAAATGTCAGATGACTTTTCTAAGAGTTTCTTAGTAAAAGGACAAGTGAATATGGTTGACTTCCCCATCAATTCAGACAATGATCCAATGTATCATACAAATGTATCATACATGATACATTTATTTCAAAGATGTTGTCAGCCTCATTATGAGCCCAAAATCAATGTAATTAAAATGTAAGTGGTGTTTTCATTGCAGCCAGTTCCCTCAGGCAAAACAATATTTCACCGTCATTAGTATCAAAAATATTAAGTAAGTGATGAAATTAGAATATATATCAAGGAATAAATCCCAATGGGGTATTTTGTAACACGAATAGAAATAAAGCCAAAGAAACACAAGCAAGAGAAGGGCAAATTGTCATACCAAAACTGAGGAAGAAGCAGACCTGGGCAGCTAAAATCTAGAAGGCCACCATTGGAAACAAAGAGCCTATTCTACATATGCCTCTTCTATTTTGTGATGATCTGGTTTTTTGCAGTCCAGATGTAGTAATCCCTAGGCAGAGCAAACAAGAAAATTTATTTCATCTCCAAATATTCATTCCCCAAGAATATTTAAAATGAGCTATGGATACATATGTCAGCCATCTTACTTCACATTAATAGGGTTTGCTCTGAAGTTGGAATCTTGAATATTTTGCAATTTCAGAGTCCAGTTAAGGGCCTGTCACATTGGCTGACAGATGCAAAACGTTTGTAAAAAGGACACAGCGGACGAGAAAATGTTCCATCCATTGTTTATCCGCTCTCAAAAGTGCCCCAAATTTGCATAACCAGAGCGGACAACAACGGAAAGGAACGGACGGCGGGGAGAACGTACCCAGGATGGAAAGCGGATGCTCCACGGAAGCCTAGCGGTGGAAGTGGATGAGAGCAGATGGCCATCAGCGGGCTTCCGGGGGAGCACAGCGAAGCGGACGCGCAGCGGAAAGAGTGGATGCAGAGCGGATGCAGAACGGATGAAGCAGATGCAGAGCGGAAGCCTAGCGGATGCTAGTGGATGCCTAGCGGATGCAAAGCATTCACTGTGCATGCGCGGGAGGATGCATTGCATCAGCTACAGATATAAAGGAAGCAGCTGGTAAGCAGGTCACCATTCAGAGAAGAAAGACCTGCTGCCAGACACAGCTCCAGACAGCCAGCCAGCCAGCCAGCAAGCCAACAACCATGGGGAAAGAGAAAGCCTGTGGCATCTGTGCCAGCCCTGGCAAGAGGGACAGGGCCACCATCCCACCCCCTGGCCCTGACTCTGCTTCTGCTGGGGCGTCTGCTGCTGGGCTGACTCTTCTGGTGCTGGAGCTTCTGCTGACGCTGCTCCTGGTGCTGGGCTTCTGCTGGTGCTGACTCTGCTGGTGCTGCTCCTGGTGCTGGGGCTTCTGCTGGGGCTTCCTCTGCTGGCACTGCTCCTGGTCCTGCTGGGCTCCTGTCCTGCTGGTGCTGCTGGTCTCCTGGTCCTGCTGGTCTGCTGGTCCTGCTGGTGCTCCTGGTCCTGCGTGCTCCTGGTCCTGCAGTGCTGCTGGCGCTGTGGTGCTTACTCTGCTGGTGATGATCCTGGTCCTGCTGGTCCTGCTGATGCTGCTGGTACTACTCTGCTGGTGCTGCTCTGGTCCTGCTGGTGCTGCTGATGCTGCTGCTGGTCCTGCTGGTCCTGCTTTTGCTGCTACTCTTGTTGCTGATGCTGGTGGTGGTGGTGGTGTGGAGGAGCAGCCCCTACAACCTCAAAGCCCCTCTGATGAAGGCCCAGATGGCCCAGCAGAGGGAGAAGAGGCATATGCGAGAACGAGAACAGGAGAAGAGGCAGTACTCCATCGAAGAGGAACATGAGGATGAGGTGCTGGAATGAGTATCTTTGGTGGAAGGGGACACAGGCTCTATCGAGACATCAAGAGGAAGCAGGCTGCTTGGAGAGAGAAGGTGGAGAGCCTGGGCTACACTTTGAGGTGCTCCCGGCTGGTGGAAGCACATGCACACCTGGTACGGGAAGTGCACCTCAAGAAATCTGGCCAGGCCGCGGTCAGCTGACGGACCGAGAGTCCTATGTGATGGCCAAGTGCAGCTTCTGGAGGGTGAGATCCACCACTGGAGAACAGCCCCTCTCACAACCCTCTCTCTCAGGCAGCCCGCAGAGAGCCAGTCCTCTTCTGGCCAAGAGTCAGCTCCTGTGTCCAGGCAGGTATCTGTGGACGCTGCCACGATGGAGAACCCCCCGACAGTTGCATTCCCCGTGGCAGATCGTGTGGAGGACCCCTGACGCAGTGGAGCAAGGAAAGGGCACTTCCACCAGAGAAACACCACATCCCCCCAGCTCCACCTCCACAGAAAGCAGGCAAAGAGGCAGTCGGGAGGGGCAGAGCCACACTGTCCTGCTGGAGATCACGGACACCATCAAAAGCAGCGTAGATCTCCTCTTTAGCTGGTACACACCGACATCCATTCTCCAACCACAAGCCTTCCTCACCTATGTCAACCAGACCCTCATGGACACGTCGGAATCATAGTACCAGGTGATAAAGGAACAGATCACAGTCTCTTCACAACAAACTAGACCAGATGAACTGTACCATAGCTGTTACAAGGTTTGATCACTGTACAAGCCTATACAAACATACCAAGCTACAGCTACCCAGGAGGTCCAGCAGCACAGGCAGCCGTTCCCAGTCCAGGCACAGGTACATCGGATGCCACCGGTGCCACTGATGCCACTGATGCCACGATGCCACCCACACCACCGATGCCAGCCATGCCACAGATGCCACCGATGCCAGAGATGCCACCACGCCTCACCTCACTCAGCTGCAGAACAGACACCCCCACTACACTGCTACTTCTCACCCCAGAGCCAAGCCCGGCCTCAGAACATCTGTCACCGGTATTGGGGCTGACACCCCAAGTTCTGGAGGAAGGGGCTCTCAACATCACAGGACTGAGCCAGCTCTCTTGAGAGCTTCCTCCACACACCGTCCCCTGTTGTCCTCTCGGGCCAGGCACCCCAATGACGCCTCAGACCAGCACTCAGCAGCAGCCACCTCCACAGCAGCTGGACCCTTCACACCTAGACTGGGCACACCTCAGAGTGACCAAGAAAAGTGCCAGAGACTGGGTGGCTACCTGTTGACTTTATCTTGCTTAAGACACTTGGGTCATTTTCTTTCGACTTGTTATTAATAAAGATTATCTTTGCTTCACACATTTGCTTCATTTATTTTAGTAAATAAAGTCTTGGCGGAAACTTTTAGAAATGGTTTAAGCCTTTGCATGCTTGTGGGATGGGTGAAGATAGCAGTGGGATGGGCAGGGATACCTTAGGGATGGGTAATAGCTGTGGGATGGGCAGGGATATCTGTGGGATGGGCAGGGATACCTTTGGAATGGGGAATAGCTGTGGGGATAGAATAACCTCCAGTGCAAGCATAGTGGGACTGTATGGTCCACCCTCCCAGGTGCCAAACACTGGTTCATTTTTTTACTTAATAAAGTGTTGTGAAAACTTTGAAAAAAATGGTGAAGCCTTTGCATGCTTGTGGGATAGGTAAGGATAGCTGTGGGACAGGTAAGGATAGCTGTGGGATAGATAAACCTCCAGCGCAAGCATAGTAGGACTGTATGGTCTATCCTCAGCTGCCACACATATGGCCCTTATTATCAGTAACAATGTAATCATTGATCCACACATTTCAACATAAACACAACTCTTTATTAAATGCCCTGTTCTTTTTGTGTCCCACTTAACATACATGGCACAATCTCATCAGTGTGATGTGACAGGCTGAAGGAAGCATCCATTAAGCATCTATCATCCAGTCTGGGCAATCCACTGCTCCATCTGGGGAGTTGCACCAGTGTTTTCAGGAGGTTGCGCTGCTTCTTCCCTTCACGTGAAGCTCTGTTGGGGCCTGGTACATCCACAGTGTCAATCAAGTTTCACCTTTGCCTCCATTCACCAGGCTCCATGTCCCCATTGCCTTATTGATAGTCCACAAGCCTGTTCTGCAAGACTGGGTAGCGGGTGCACATGAGATTGTGCAGGATGCCAAGCTTTCATGATCCTCCTCACCGTCTCTGGGCGATGCTGCATGGTGGTGAGAAGTACCTGGAACCTGTTGGCCAGGATGCCAAAGGCGTTCTCCACCACCCGCCTTGCCCTGGACAGCCTGTAGTTGAAGATCCTCTCTTCGTGGGTGAGGCATCTGCGAGGTGTAGGGCTTATGAGGTAGGTTCTGAGGGAGAGGGCGTCATCCCCCATGATGAAGTTGGACACATCTTGTGTGTTATTGGGCAGGGGGGTCTGGATCTGGGAAGCCCATGATGAGGTTGCATTCCAGCCCCTCCTTGAGTGACTGGCGTTGTTACCTGGCTATCTGAAGCTGTACCCGTTGCCTGAAGCATCGATGTACATGAACTTGTAGTCAGCATCGACCATGGCGAGAGGACGATGCTGAAGAAGCCCTGGAGTTGAAATAAGTGGACCCCGACTTGCTGGAGCGTTGCAGGCCACGTGCTTGCCATCTATGGCTCAAACGGTGTGGGGGAAGTTCCACTTCTGATACCACTGCTCTGCAACTTTCTTCTCACCTTCTTCAGTGGAGGGGCACTGAGGAGCTCCTCTAGGTATTCTTCGAAGATGGCCTGCACCACTTCTCTGACCACAATGCTGATGTGTGGGGTGTGGCACCCTCCAGCCGTACTGCATGCTCCTGAACATGGTCCCTGAGGCCAGGTGGCTCAGAGTCAGTGCCACCTTAAGCCCAGGGTCCAGGCTGGGCTGGAAGTTGGTGCTCTGCTTGGTCAACCTGGGTCTCAGCCCCTACACAACTTCATCAAACATGGCTGGTGGCATCCTCATGAAGTTCTGGAATACACGAGGGTCTTCATTCCTCAGCTTTCCCATCAGCTTGTTATACAGTCCATACTCGGCTCTTCTCGTGATCCATCTTCGGGACCCAGACACTCTTGACCGCCTCCTTTTCTTCGCGTTAGAACAGGTGAAAGAGCCTGTTGATGGCTTCGTGCTGTTGTAGAACGATGGTGGCTTCCAAAAGGAATGTGTGATGATCCATGGTGGAGATGACTGGATGCTGTGGAAAGAGCAAGAGCCAGATGAAGGCTGAAGAGGTCTGCACCGCAGGGCTGCTGGACTGAAAGGGAGATCCAGGTGAGTTCCTCCCTCTTTTTATAGGAAATATAGGTTTTCCACTCAGTGTCCTTTTGCATCCTCTAGGCATCCTGCAGACATCCTAAATATCCAAGATAGGTCCCCTCTGCGAACGTTTTTCTGTTTTAATGCTTTGTATGCGAGCTGCATCCGCTTTCATCCTTTCTCCGTCCATGTACTAACGCTGCGTGTCCGTTCCGCGTCGGTTTCACTTCCTCCCTGTGTCCTTTCCGCTGGACGGATGCGAGTTGTGCAGATGCGCAGCGGATGCCTAGCGATATAGTGGATGCGTAACGGATGATGACGGATGTGAACGGTATGTTCCCCATATGCGTTGCGGATGTAGAACGGACGCATTGGATACATTTTAATCAAAAAGTTTTGAGCTCAAAATTTTTGAGCGGAATGGAATCTCAGTCGATGGATGCTGGACGGAAGAGAGTATGAAAAACAGACACAGTGAGTACAGACGGAAGATCACATTAACCAACGGATGGCAAGTGTTTCTCTCCATTTTACATCCTCTTTCCATCCATTGGTGCTGTGTGACAGGGGCTTTAACTCTTATCTCCAGATGTGCTGTCCTGCTCATGCGTCCCCTCACACACACACTACTTTGGTTTAATGGGTTTATTAATATTCCCCCACAATTCCATTCACTAAAACCACAGAACTGTCCCACTTAAGTCCAGCCATGAGTAGATCAATGTAACTCCACAGAACCATGACCATTGAGTCCATAGGGCACTTGAAAGTTTCCCAATGAAAATAAACCACCAGGCAAAATTAAGCCCACAAGACAAGAGGTTTCATGAGGCAAAAAAAATCCAGAGTTTATAAGGCACAATCCAAGTCAAAGTGCAGTGTCAATCCCAAGTAAGGCAAAGCAAGAATCACAACCACCAGAAAATACCTAGTAGGAAGTGTGTTGTTCCAAGCATAGCTTCCATCTGCCTGCTGTGCTAAATAACCAGCTCCTGGTGCAGCCCATCAAGAAGGCCAAGGCTTTCTCCTTGTGAGTAATCTGGCTGACCTTCTCTGTTCCTTCCTGTTCTCTATCCCTACATATTCTTGGAACAGATACAGAAAGTAGTTCCTCTTCACCGCTGACTGGCCGCAGCTGCGTGCTTTCTCCACCTGATGCCTCAGGACTGTTCTGCTGCAACGGTGCTTGAGCTAAATCTCTCTTAGACTGCTGCTTGGAGCCATTAACCAAGTCCACTCCAGACATGCTTGGAACTGGTTCTTGTTCCTCTTAGCTGACATCTGAAGAGATCTGAGGAAGTGCCTAGGAAAATATTACATCAGATTTATTCATGCTTTTAAAGTTTCCTTCCTTTCCTATCCATCAGTATCAGTTATCAAACTCTGATGGATCAAGCTCTTTTGCCTGTTATAAGTATGAGAAGTACTCATGTATAGGATGCTCCTAAGTATGAATGGTCCCTGCCAATTCCCCAATCTGTTACATTGTTGAGCGAATCATGGTTAAATTCTCTAGAGTAAAAGATTCTCCAGGGTAACTTTTGCCATTTCTCCAGCTAAATGCAAAGAATACATTTGCACAAACAAATATTGAAATTATATTGGCAATATCCAAATAATAAAATACAGTATTAAGCAAATATACCTAAGTATCTTAAGGAAAAAAACCTATTTTCTTTCTATAAATCTTTCTGATTTCTTTTAAACAAATTCAATTATTTACACACATATAGTACTTTGACTGAGAAATAAAATAGAGTTGATAGGAACTAGATTGAAATTAATGCAAGAGGATGGGATGTCTGACTGTAGTTATAATACATCATTTTCAAATTCCTTTCCTCTGGTATTGCCTTTACTCCAAGTAGAAATAGATATGGCAGAGAAAATTGTTCTAACCATTGTAGTGACTTTTTTTCTGTTATGAAAGTCACCATCTTGTTCCAGTGGAATAGAATAACAGAAAAAAGTTGCAGGAGCTCATCAGTTTTGAACTACTGATTAGCTATACAATGTTTGAGCTTTTCCAAGTCAATCATAGGAAGCAAAAGGAAACGAAAGAGATAAATAGTCATTCTAGTGTGCCCACTTCTTTTATAAGCAAGGGAAAATACATCATCAAAAAGAGAACCACAGAATTGCATATTTCTTTCTTCATTGAAATGGTATTTGAAGACCTAGTCTCAACCCATCTCCTTATCACTGTTAATTTAAAAGAAATCATGATTCTAATTAACTCTGGCATGAATGGTCTTTCTAAAAAAATTCATGAAATTAATGGGAAAGAAAATTTTCTCCAGAGAGAAGGGAAATTTTCAACAATTTCTCACATGAAAGAATTCTCTTCAAAAGCAAAGGGAACTTCACAACTGAAGAAAGCTTCATGAAGGGCATTTCCTCATGAGATCTTCTGCTATTTCTTTCCCATGCTTTCCTCTGAATTTCTGCTCTGAGCAGAAGATTAAACTGCTCTGAGTCTACCATTCAGTGAGTTATCCCTTAGGATTTTCCTCAAGGACAGGAAAATATAGAGACTTTAGCTAATAGGAGCAAAGACACACACGAAGGTCCCAATGGCTAAGAAGGGCATTTTAGTCACTAAAAACATGTTGGTCTTGTTTTTAACATAAAAACATGTTGGAAATGGAAATGTATTTTAAAATGTTAAAGCAAACATCCTCAGAATTGTCACTATTTGCTAGAGAGAAGAAAATGGAAAAAGTTTGAACTTTATGCAGCATCAATAATTATCAAGCAGAATCGTTACAGGCATAGCTATCAATTTTAGCTCTAAGCCCTTACATGTTTTTTATGATTTTTAATCTTTTTATATTGTTTTACTTGTTGATATACAAAGAAAGAAAAAAAGGGGAGACAGAGTGAGACATGGCTATATATACTATTTTAACATTTCAATAAATGTTAAAAGCAAGAATTATCATGAAAGGCTTTAAACATACATTGATAAAATCATTGTTAGAATTTAAATAATACCTTAATACTTGCCATTAAGACATATTTGATCATTTAACTTGCATGAACTTGTGAATTAAGCTAATTTGATATGGAATTCCAACATCTTTGTTCTTACTTCTTATAGTTGTTATTCAAAATGATGGGATAGAAATCCGTGGTTTGGAATAACAATATACAATAAACTATGTCATCTAACCAAACTATAATGATTGGTAGTGCAGATAGTCAATAATGAATGAATATAACTTTATTATGGTCTTAGACCAGCAATAGACATCACTATTTACAATATACATAAAAATACTGACACATTATAATACATTAACAGTGGATAAAAACATCTGTTAAGAAAATACATGTTCTCAAACAATTAGGGGCACTCCCTGATTTATATGAGTGGAGAGCCAATAAGTATGTGTGTAAATATCATTTTCCAAAGTTTGTTCTATCTCCAAAAAATTGCTCACAAATTGACAGCTATAATTCTGTAATCATTTTTTTTTCTAGTAGACATTGCAGCAACACAGAATTTTGCCACTGCACACTAATAGCTGGGTTTGAATCCTGGAGGAGAAAGTCTACATGATAATTGTCTGCCCTCCCTGGCAATCTCTCTAGTAAGGGGAGAATATACAATGATCTATAAACTCTGTATAAACTCACAGTACAATAAAATATGTGAGATATCTTCAACTTTTCCTTTACCAAATATACATACCCGTTCTGCTATTGGTGTTTTCTTATACCTGCCTTAAAGGAGTGCTTATGGGAGAATATTAAAACTGGCTCTGAAGAATGCTATTCTTTGTTTTGGGAAGATCAGATCATTTAGATATCTTGCTGATTCCCACACTCCCTGTTTAATTCTGTCCCTGCTGTGGCGAGCCAACCTATTTAGTTCTTCTTGGAACTCCATGTCCTTCATTCTATTGATTACTACTTGCTTTGCTTGGTCAAAGCCTAGGGACATTAAGAATACTGGTGAGAGCCCATAAAAGCCCAGCTTATGGTCTAATTGCCTGTTTCCAGGGGGAGGGGTAGTTATCAGTCAATACTAGAGGGGTCAGTCCCTCTGGGAAGAAATGTTTAGCCAATGAAAGATGATCATCTTCCAGGCTCTTACCTGAATTTGAGGCATGCCTGTCTGAATTCTTACCTGGGCATTTGGAGTTCTTTTGGCAGCTAAGATGGCTCGCAGAAATTTAGTTTGTATAGGTTCTAGCAAGTTTTTTTTATCAAGGATTCCTGTTTGTGCCCCATATAGAATTTGTGCCAATGTTTTGAGGCCACAGGTACTAATTGCCCTCCATTGATGTGAAAAAAGTGTCTAATTGCATTTGAGGACCTATAGGCTGCTTGCACTGTGTGATCCAGGTGTGTCTTCCATGTCCCTTGTGAGTGGAAAACTTTCCCCAAGACATCGGAATGTCCTGACCTGTTCTAAACTATATCCTTCTATTATCCAGGAGTATTGTCTAGGTCTTTTAGCAAAAACTAACACTTTTGATTTATGTCCTGCCAGAAATAATAAAAAAGAATGCCAGTTGGTGGGCTCTACTTTTAGCATCTCTGTTTACATTTATAGATAAACTGGGCCATATGCCAAAAGATTGGGGATTAGCAATTATCATACCAATCTATAAAAAAAGGTAATAGAAATGACCCAGGTAATTATAGACCTATTAGCCTTCTGAGTGTTATTATTAAATTGTATGCCAAACACTTAAACTATAGTCAATAATTAATGTCTTATCAGTCTGAATCAGTTTTTCAGGCAGAAACATACTGAAGCAATATCAGAAAGCATGAGCAACAGCATAAATTGAATTTCCAAGTTATAATTATTTTCCCAAATACATTTCCAAGTATATATATTTTGCTTCAGTGCAAATAAGATTCTTTGCCTGGGGAAATTTTCAGCTGGCAGGAGTTACTTTTTCAAATGAACAGTTGCTTTTAAAGGAGGCCTACATTCCTCCTTCAGTTGCAACTGAATTTCTTGAAATAGGGAGCTCCATGATGAGGTGGGAGGAAAGCTCTTAGCACTGAAGAAGGAACTCCTTAACTTACATGAAGCAGCCAATCAACAACTCACCCATTTGCACATATGAGAAAAGTGAGGGGGGAAAAGCTGGGGAAAGACAAAATGTTCTTTATTCCTGTTTTATAAAACCAGGCTACTATACTGAGAGCACAAATATAGAAAATTCTCATATTAGTAGTTCTTTGCCTGTTAAGCAAGCCAGAATTCCACCCCATCTTAACACTCTACACATTCTATTTAATTCAGGCTTTTCTTTCCTGCTGTGACACAAAAATGCATGTCTCACATTACACAGATGCAGAAGCTCATTAGGGATATGTGGTCTCTCCCTGCTCTTTAATAAGATTATTCACAAGATTTACTAATACATATTCAGCTCATGGAGGGAAAATTCAGCCATCTCATAGTAGTGACCCAGCTTCTCTCTAAACAGAGGGCATCCTCTGGGAGGGCATCTCTACCTAGCCCTATATGCCCAAGCATCTCTTTAATTTAGAAATTCCAAAAATACTTCTGGTTCCCACCCTGCTTCAAAGTTCCACTCAGAGTCACAAGGCTGAAAGCCTAGGCAGAAGTGACAGATGGAAGTGAAACATAAGAATTTATGTATGATCATAAAAAACAGCAGTTGTATCATCACATCACAACACATAATTTACAACATCCCATATTGGGACATAAGTACAAAAGAGTGCAGGTTGTAATTAGGGCATAATGGCATATGCTGTGCATTATGTTTTTTTCACATTACTCTTAGCTTCCAATGTCTATGAAGCCTTCTCATTTCCAACTTATCTAGAAAATATTAAAGAGGAAAAACTTCATGAAGTTCTTTTTCAGTGTTCAAGATATATTTATCACAATTATTATTTGGAGGGGAGGTTTCAAACCATAGTTGATTACTCCCTGCCACTAGGCTTGCCACTGCCTTCCCCTTATGGCTTAGAGCAAATAATTGATCCAAGATCACTCTGGTGGCCTTCGTGCCTAAAGGGGACACTAGAACTCAGGTTTTTTAATACCTAGTTCAGCACTTTACTAACCAAACAGGCTACATATATAACACATATGTAAATGGGTATGTAGGTGTATGTATGTATGTAATGTATGTATGTATGTATGCACATGACCCACAATGTGTAGGTCATATTTTTGATATTTTTGTTTGTTTTGACTTGAATCAGACTCTGAATTTGAGATGATTCCTCCCAAAATGAAAGAGTCAGTGGAGAAAAAAAAGTGATTAAGTCCAAGTGAAAATAAACTTATGCAATAATCAGGTTTCCCACAGTGCTAGTTCAGGTGCAAGTAGCTTGGAATAGGAGTTTAGTTTAAAGTATTTCAAGTTTATTTCATGTGACCTATACAAGAATCTGACCAACAGTCAAAGCAAATTGGTACTAGATAAAAACCAACTGGATTCAGGAGGGAGGGATTGGAGTTAGATGGCAGCAGCAGTAGTGATAGCATGAGGAGCTCCAGCAGCCATGGGCAGTGCCAGGCAAAAAGCCCTCTAATCCCTGTGGGTCCAGCTGGCAAAGTGGAAAGCCTAACACCTGAGCCTTGGCAGCAAGCCAGAAAAGAGCTCCATTCCTCAACAAATGCTCAATTCAAAAATACTAGGAGATCTCCGATCCCTTCCATCCTTGACCAGCACACCAGAAAAGAACTCATTCCTCAGTAAGCACTAAATTCAAAAGTATTCTATTCAAAAGCTCTCAACGATCTGCAATTCGACCCATCCTTACTAGAAGGAAAGCTGGTGGGGCTTGTCAGTACTGGGGGCTCTGTAATCATCTTTGCAGGGTGGTGAGATGGTGAGATTCATCCCATCCTTGCAGGGCAGTGAGCACCGGGAGCTGTGAGTCAGTCTTCAGACATTTGCAGCAGAATGTTTCCCCCCTGCGGCCCCTCCTTCTCTTCCCTCTTCACCAAATTGCTAATCCAGACTCCCTCTTTAAAAGGACAATAACTAAATTCCTGTGAAGATTGGAAGCAATTTGTGATAGAAGCAGAATTATTGAAGCCAGAACCGAATGCTCATTACAAATCTGAGTCTACATCGTAAAAATATAAATTGTTCGAATTGCCAGTGCAAGACTATCTCTGTGCCTCTTTCTCTTAAAAGCAACAAACTTTGAAAGTGTATATAAATTGACTAGAAGGGGGCCATAACTCCCATTCATCAAGGGAAAACAACAACAAAGTTTCGTGTTGCCTCCCTATGAATTGTTCTGTTTGTCTCTGCTGTGTCAAAGTCTGCTTGCAAAAGGTTATTCAACTGGAAGTAACAAAAAAAAAAATCTTGCATTCCTTTGCCTTCATTGAAACAATCTGCCTGCTAACTCCAAAGTCATTAATCTTTCCTTGAAAGGAAGAAGCAGGCTGTGATTCACCCCTTTTTGATGACAAAATTCAAAACCAGCAAGCACTTTAAATCAGCCATCTCCAGAGAAACGGGCTGTGTTTTTCTCCCCCTAAAGAGAGATTTTCAACATTCAACCAGCAACTTAAAGAAAGCATTTTTGAATTCTTCATCAATACCTATATCAATGATTAGATAATTAATTTCTAAAAATAATTAATTTATCAATTGTTTAATTGATTTATTGTTTTAATTGATTGGTGATTAGAGTGTTTAATGCAAACAGTGTGACTACTGATTAATATAAAAAAATCAGGCTTAATGTAATTTGATTGATTAGTAAAATTAGTGATTCAGTCAATTTAATCAAACAGCGTATTTAACAATTAGTGTAATTAATTAATTAGGCTGTTTGTTGCTTAGCATAATTACTTGATTAGAGAGATTATTGTAATTGATTAAGTGGTATTTGCTATATTGATTACCCAAAATTATTTTACTAAGCAATTTAAACAACGTACTATTTCAACAAACCCACCATGCCAGTAAAATAAGTAAAATAATCCAATACCACAACCTAAGAAAAAAAAATCCCCACCAATGAACCACAAGACTCCTGCACATGCTTTATATGCTCTGTAACTCAAAAACTTAATGAAAATTCCATCAAATGTTCTCTATGTGAAAAATATGCTCATCATGACTGCCTGGAATTATCCAAGCAATGACTCAATTCCTAGAAACATCCCATTATTCATTTCCATTTTTCTGCCCATCATGCAACCCAAAACTGGACAAACATATAGCCCTGTTTGAAAAAGTTTGACTCTATAGAAATGCGAATATCATCCCTTGACACAATAGTAGCATCCCTGGACACTTTAAATGAAAGATTAACTAATCTTGAGGGAAAAAAAGAAGACACAACATAAAAACCTGAACATCCAATAGCTACAAACCAACAACTGCAACCTAATCCAATAGCTACAAACCAACAACTGCAACCGCACCTATCCACAAAACACTATAAATCCAACAAATAATGATATCCCAATCCTTACCAGAGAAGCTGTCGAGCACAAATGAAAGTGTCCTAATGCCATCTTGTTTGGTCGAGAGGACATCAATATCAATGATAATATCACAATTGTCCGCAACATCATCAGTGATTTTCAAGCATTAAGCATCTCCCTGATAAAATACTTGACATTTCTTGGCATTGGCCGAGAGCTCAAAACAGAGGCGGCTCTGTGGCCCCATGCTTTGCAGGTCATTTGCAAAAATGAATTAAGCAAACATAAATTCATTTCTACTATAAATCACTCACCAAAAGCAACACCAACTATAAAAAACCTCCGATCTCGTCCTGACCTAACCTTACAGCAACGTGCCCGCACCCGTATATACCCACAGAACTCAAAAATTGTCTAGACAATGGAGAGAAAACCTTGTACATTGATTACCATGCAGATTGTATCAAAAGAAAGTCACACAACCCACAATTCAGCATCCAACCTTCTTCAACCAATCCACCATCACCCAAGACAAGGCATGCATGCCCCCAACTACCTCAATTCAAACTTACAACTGGCCTTAAATGCAAGCTACTCAATGCAAGAAGCCTTGTAAATAAAATACCTGAATTTCTCCTCTTACTAAATATGGCTAAATTCAACATCATATTTGTCTGTAAACATGGCTCAACATATCTCTCCCTGACTCCATTACCTCAGTAAGAGATATTCATGTTTACAATTTGATTGTGAATCCATAGAGGAGGTGGTGTTGCTATCTTCTATAAAAAATATATATCTAAAAGTATATATCTAAAAAACATCCAAGTTACCCAAGAGTTGCTCTTCCTGAGACCATTATCTGTGAACTGACATTAAATATCAATTTTGGTTCTTACTATGTTACAGAGCCCCTGTTTATGACATTAAACATGTAAACAAGCTAAATACACTACGGACTGGGCAGCATCCTGCCCACATGCTTTATCTTTTCTTGGTGACTTCAATCTATCTCATATTAATTGGACCTTAAATGAATGTACAACTGAACCCATTGCATGCAACCTTCTACAATGCTGTTACAAATTTGGACTGGAACAACTAGTAACCAACAATACTAGGCTTAACAACTGCCTGAACTCATTCGGCAATAGTTTGAATTCAATTTATGGAATACAAATTAAAGAACCTTTTCAACAGTGACCAGAACATGATTGATTTTTGTCTCAACATACGTCCACACAAAAATCATCACAATGAAAAAAATCCCCAATGATAATTTTAAAAAAGGCAGCTATGATCTTATAATCAATGGGATCTCTCTTCCTTGATTGGCAATTTCTATTCACTGAATGCAATACTGTTGAACACTATGAAACATATTCTTACTAGAAATCAAAACAGCCATCAAACTATATGTACCAATAACAACTCCCAAAACCAGGAAAAACAATATCCATAACAATAAGAAAGCTTCAATCAAAAGAGATCACTTTGGCCAAAAAAACAAATCTGGTCATGTTGCCAATTCAAAAGCCGATACAAAAAATTTATGCCACCAGATAAAAAATGAATGCACTATCACATTAAAGAGAGGAAAACCTTTTATGCGCCAATTCGATCCACGCTTTCTACAACTTTGTAAACAACAAACAAAAAGACTCAAGTCCATCCCACCCCTGATAAGACCTAACGGTAAACACTATTAAAGCCCACCTCTTTAACACATTCTTTGGCTCAGTATTTGTAAACAGCAATGGATCATGCCCAGTATTTCCTAGCCGAAGCACA
>BHFT01029782.1:0-47073 GCA_004320025.1 Laticauda laticaudata | reverse complement strand
GCTTGCCTGTCGGCTTGTAGCCAATGACAGTTACTTGGTTTTGCTGCCTTTTGGCAGCTCTTTTGGATTGGTTCCTAATGAACCAATCCCTATGCTGGCTTTTCTAGCCAATCACAATCAAGGATTTGGAGTAGACTATTTTATACAGAACACCTTCCAACTCTGATTATCTTTATCTGTATCTGAACAAAACCACTGGAATCTTCCAGAAACTTCTCAGTTGTATTGCCATCATTATTGTCTTAAAAACTTCTGAGAACATAGGTTTCTCAGGGAGAGATAAGAAACTTCTTAAAAACTTCTGAGAACATAGGTTTCTCATAGGGAGAGATGACAATATATGCATTATGTCATCATGCAAATACCATCACTTGTATAAAGTTCTGTCTGATATCATGATACTAGGATATAACCACAACCTTTGTATAATGAAATCATTCCAAGCCGTATAGTATCCTTATGGTTTGCTGTAAAAGCTACTCCTAATGAATTGCAAAATTAAAGTATTAGCATGTCGGTAACTCTGCAATAAAATATTTTTCCCAATTGCTGTGACTATAGTTGTGAGCAGAAGAGAACATACGTTTAGTCTTTTTTTTTTTTAATGCTTTTAGGACTTGGATTCAGATCGAACTGTTCTGCAAAAAATGAGGAAAGCTGTCAAAGCAGAGCACACGACTGGACAAGGTGGGAATGTAACAAGAAATGGGATGTAGCCAAGGCAGCCAAATCTGGCAGACCAGAATGATATTTCTGTATGTTTAAGGAGGAGTTTTTTTAAAGGACTAATTCATTTAGTTCCTTCTCTCAATTCTTAAAAATACAGGTATCTGGAAATAGATCCTACTTCAGTAAGAATGTTGAATTTAGTAAGGCTGTTTAGAGAGCTAGTTTGGTGTAGTGCAGTGGTGGGATTCAAATTTTTTACTACCAGTTCTGTGGGCGTGGCTTGGTGGGCGTGGCAGGGGAAGGATACTGTAAAATCTCCAGCCAGAGGTAGTATTTGTCGGTTCTCCAAACTATTCAAAATTTCCACTACCACTTCTCCAAAACTGGTCAGAACCTGCTGAATATCACCTCTGGTGTAGTGATAAAGGCATCAGACTAGAAACTGGGAGACTCTGAGTTCTAATCCCAGTTTAGGCATGAAGCCAGCTGGGTGACCTTGGGTCAGTCACTCCCTCTCTGCTCTAAGAAGCAGGCAATGGCAAATTATTTCTGAAATACTTTGCCAAGAAAACTGCAGGCAAGAAGTCAATACTTTCTCAAAGGAACCAAAAAGAGAAAAGGGAGGAGGAGGCAGCTTACACTGAACCATAAATTAGGCAACCATCCTGTAGTCAACATAAGCCAAGTCCATGACATGCAAGGAAAGAAAAGTTTTATTTTATGTTCACACTGGGTAAATATATTGCATAAACTGCCATTTTCAGGTTGGATGCATAGGACTGCTACCTGTCAAATATATTCATTCAGGCATGACAAAGAAATTCAAACTCGGAACATGTCTAGCACTAAACAGCTCTTCTTTATATTAAATCCTTTTCATTTAGTCCATGAAAAGCTGGTTTCACTGAGAAGGAGACATTCTAGAATCCTGTGTCAAGCTGTAGATGTAAATGCTACCCGCTGCAGACAATCTTGCTGAACTCCATGGAAATTAGCTCTTCACTGATATTGTGTACATCTTTGATACATGACTGTTTTGGGTGCAGCAGACTAAATATATGTGTCTGGATTCACAAAATAAACTGTGCCACAGTTAAGCTCTATAGCCTGATTTGCACATTAATTATACACTACAATAAGTAAGAATCAAACTTAGTTTATACAGTCATAAGCATCACATGTTCACTATTGACACAAATTATATAATTTGCATTTTTGCATGATGATGCCATTGTGGCATCACTTGCTGTCCTTCTCCCCTGCAGAGATATTCCCACAGTGTGAATCCAGCCAAGCTGTCTGTAATATTCCTTCAAAGAAATTAGATCAAACAAGTACTTTTATAAACAAATTGATCCCAAAAACAAACAGCATAATCATGGACATTACCATGTTATCATCAATTTCTCAAAGAGAAACTTTATTCCTAAAGTGCTTCATTCACTCCTGAGCAGCTCTCTCTGTGTGACCCCTTTGTCATTACACCTCCTTTCTGTATTTGGATTCCTCTTGTAGATAAATTTCCCATTCAGGAAACATTTGGAAGTCATTAGTTCCAGATGAGAAAAGACGAAGGGATCGTATTTTATTAGAATACAATCTTTGTTGTAAAGGATTACCATTTGGCAATCTATAATTCCACATTTGGCAGGGAACTCCAGCTCTTATCTGCCTTTGCCAGCATGGTCAGGAGGACCATTAATGGAACAGAACTGCAGTTCAAAAACTGGAAGACCACATATTCTCTCCTGCTGTGCTTCTTAACAAAATTCAGATCACTTAGTTGTACATCCTTATCTTCATGCTGCATTCTGCGTCCTACCAAAAGTACATTTCCTTATGCTAAATTCCAGACTATTCCAATACTTTATGTATTCATGTGGGTTTTAGGGCCATTAAAATAAATGAAATGGGTTCCTGCCAATGTTTCCAGATTTTCTTTTATAATACAGCATTGTTTGCCTCAGAAAAAGACATGCAAGAACATTCAAATGCCTTTTTTATTTCTGCAGATGTCATTAGCCACTTAGAAGCTCATATTGCTGCCCTGGAGAAATTTTCAGGAAACTATCACAATAGCGGAGATGAAAAGCTGTCTGAAGCTTTTACCACCTTTGCTTCATTTTCACAAGAGCTGCTAGAAGCCATCAAGAGCCTGGTACTGTCCCATCCACCTGCTCTCCCATTTCCTATGCCCTGCTGTTGGGTTTACTGGGCATCGTTTTCCAGCAGTATCTGGAGGACCATGGACAGGTCTGCTGTTTGTCCTGATAGTTGACATTAGTTGCATTTTAGGAAATCCATTGAGAGGATCAAATATCTCTCCCTGACCTGTGCAAAATATGACCACAGGTGTCAAGAAATTTACATGGTTAAATAATGTCCTAGTTATAAAAATGGAAAATGTGCATAATACATTTATTTATCATAGGAAGCAGCAGGACATTTTGATGCTTTCCATATGTGGGTAGTCAATTTTTTGTGGACCAAAGCTCATGCTCAGCATTTGGAGAACCTGAGACAGGAATAAGGTTGGGGACAAATGTTTGAGAATTTTAACTGCAATCTGCATATTTTAAGATTGTGCCAGAATTCCCATCAGAACTCCAATTCAATCTTGGTTTTAAAGGTATGCCCTCAAGACTTTCTCTTCATCTTAATTCCAGCCCAAAGGATACACTGCTTAAAGTCATCTTTAGCTGTCCCAGTTTTGAAGTAATGTTCTCATAATATAATTTTTGCCATGAGTATAATCTGGCATGGAAGCTAATTTGGTGTAGCAGTTAAGGCATCACACTAGAAACCAGGAGACTGGATCTAGTGCCACCTTGGGTTCTTGTCCCAGCCAGGTGACTTTGGGCCAGTCATTTCTCTCAATTCTAGGAAAGAAGCAATGACAAGTCACTTCTGAAAAACCTTGCCAAGAGAAATGCAGGGACTTGTCCAGGCAGTCTCTGAGAATTGGAGATGATTGAATGGAAATAAAACAAAATGTGGCATACTACACCAATCATTTGGCTGCTGATGTAATCTGGGTTGAGGATCAGCCAGCTTCCAATTGGTCCTTTAAATGTAGCTGCAGAAGAGATAGGATACTTGGCTTCTGCAGAAGCATTTGCCCTCAAATGCTTAATCAATCCATTCTGAAGACCTCATTCATCTTACACAGGCTCTTTATATGCACTGATTTGGCACACTTTTGAAAGAGCAAGTACCTGTCATTAAGGAAGACTAGTTTACACTGCACAGAACATTTGAACCAGGAAAGATAGTGCAGTTTGCCAGCTGTTCACTGCTAATTTTGTGCCTAATGAGGACTTCAAAAGTTTTCTGGTATTTCTGCTGAGTAGGGGTTTCATGTGGCCATTAATTTTAATACTGGAGGTAGCAGGCACATCCTATTCCACAGGGTTCTTCTAGATGTTGCTTGTCATGACCTCTTGATGCCAGCACTGCCAGCACTAAGCAAGGGTGGAATTCAATTGTTATCAGTTGCTCCTTCCCATTTCATACCATGTCCCTTTCTCCACACCTGTAAAAAGTTCACTTGGCTACTTTTGGTTAAATGAGACATTTGTTAAGGAGTTTTGCCCCATTTTATGACCTTTCTTGCCACAGTTGTTAAGCCCATGTCACACTGCACCAACGGATGCAAAGAGGATGTAAAACGTTAAAAAAAGCTTGCCATCCGTTGGAAAACGCTATGCATCCTTATGTGTACTCACTGCATACGTGTTGTCATACGCTCTACCTTTTGGAGCATCCGTCCACTATAGATTTCATTGCTTCAAGAAGTTTGAGCTGCACAAAACTTTGTGAACGGATGAACTTCCGCTGTGTACATGTAAGATCCTGACATATCGAGCACAAAACGTTCTATGTCCATTTATCATCGTTAAAACGTCCGCTGTATCCTCTCTGCATCCTCTGGCATTCCCCACAACTCACATCCCGTGCAGCTGAAAACTGAAAGAGGGAGGAAAAACAAAAGATACACGGAACGTCCTAGCACAGCGTTAGTAGCACGGAAAATAGAAAGGATGAGCAGTGGAACGGTTTGCATCCGATATACATCCGCTAGGCTTCCTATGAAACATCCCTTTAACATCCCTGCTAACATATTACCACGTCCATTTTTCCTTTCTTTCCGTTCTGGTTTATGCAAATTTTTGCCCACTTTTTTGGAGCGGATGACACGGATGGAGCCTCACCCCCGAAAATTTGCTCGTCCGCTGTGTCCTTTTTGCATACGTTTTGCATCCGTCCGCCAGTGTGACCTAACCTTTAAGTGAATCACTGCAATTGATAAGTTAGTAAGGTGGTTGTTACATTAGTGGCTTCCCCTTTGATTTTGCTATCACATGATCTTGGGACACAGCAACAGTCATAAGTTGCCAAGCATTTGAATTTTGATCACATGATCATGAGGATGCTACCAAGGCCAGAAGTGTGAAAAATTATCATAAGTAATTTTTTCACTGCTGTTGCAAATTTGAACAGTCACTAAATGAACAGTTGTAAATTGAGGATTACCTATATACTGCTCTGGGACTGGCATTGCCTGCTTCTATCCTTGTTTTTAAATTCCTGCAATACTGCTGAATCTGACTGCTTTTAGGGAAGGTTCTTATTTCACCTGCCCTGCCTCATAAATAGAATTATGGAGATCAGACATTATAAGAGAACAGCTGCTTGCTAGTCTTGATTCTACTTAATGTCTATAAACATCACCTGTATGAAAGCATTCCACATAATAGCCCATATTATACTGCATACTTTAATGTAAGTTATTACAACAGTTTTCAATATCCTAAGTGCAAGAGCACTTGTTACATGCCAACTACACAACAAACTTTGTTTTTCAGTTGCTGAGCCTCTATCACAACATTCAGTTTTCTCTGGATTCACTGATCAAGGGAGATTTCAAAGGGGTGAGTTGATGCTGGAATAGATTGTAGAATGTGTATTAAAGCAAGTCATCTCTTTGTGGATTTTCAAAATGTGATTCCACGGTCTCTAAAAGAATCACCCTGTAGTTTCAATAGTTGTTTTCCTATGTTGTAGGATGCAGCTCACACTCTTTGTTAGGGACAGCTCTTTTCATCCTATTTCAGTCATGACAATATAACAATGACAATCATTTGTGCTCAACTTCATAATCCTGAAGTTATTTTCTTGCAAAGTCCCCTTTTACACAGACTACTTTTCTGTTAATTATTTTGGGCAGTTGTGGACACTATTCTTGTTTTCTGAGGAATACAATCTGTTCCAAAGCTGTGGCATTATCAATTAACATTTCATTTTTGAGGAAGTGATAGGAAAAATTACATAATTCCTAAATAAGCAGACGAAACCAACTCAAGGTATTTCTCTATGGATAATTTGAAAATGTCAAGAGTAAGCTTATTTTTAAACTTAAGTTTCAGTTTCGAGGACACAAAACCACAAGGAAGGAAAACTCATATTGGCAGCTTTGAAGTTTTTCTTCCACACTCATCACCAGCAGAGACTGCTTAAAGTTGTCCTTAATTGTTTCAGTTTTAAAATAGTGTTTTTCAGGATGGGATTCAAATTTTTTAACAACTGGTTCTGTGGGCGTGGCTTAGTTGGTGGGCGTGGCCAACTCAGTATCACTCACATCAAAGCACGCATCTCCTCGCCTGGCCTCTAATGACTGTGAGGATGCTGCAACAGTCATAAGTGTGAAAAATGGTCATAAGTCATTTTTTTCATTGCCATTGTAACTTTGAATGGTCATTCCACACAAGCAAAGTACCAGCAAAGGAGGGGAAAAACCTCCAGAGAGTTCCTGAGACAGGAAGTCTAGTCCTGCCAAGAATGTAACAAGGGAGAGGCAGTTTCTGTAAGTAACACCAGAATGTTTCCTTCCTGCCTTCATTACAGGATTAGGCCAGTAATTTCTTCTAACAACCGGTTCTCCAAACTGCTTAGAATGTTAACAACCAGTTCGAGAGAATAAGTGTGAACTGGTAGAATCCCACCCCTGGTGTCTTTCTTCTTATCTGCTGGGCTGTGAATACACTCCAGCATATTTCATCATAGGTATGCTGATGCAGTCTTCAGCTTGGGATCTGCCCAACTCCTTTTTATACTTTAGGCCAGTGTTTCTGTAGTCTGGCTGGTCAGAGGTACGATGCAAGCATTTTCCTGAGCAGGATAGGAGACCTTGTTTCATGCTATGCATCTTCCTGTACTTGCAAACTATTAGGGGGGGGAGCCAATAAGCACATAAACCTACTGATGTTAGCATCTACCTGCACTTCTTTTTTCCATCCAGCAGGTTGGAGGGAAAGCAATGTTGGGGGAAATCCACAAATCCCTTGCCTTAACTTCTGCAATAAGTCTATAAAGGTGGCACCTATCACCAACCTCATTGCTGATGCCAGTTAGGGCAGACTCCATAGCAGATTGCTCTGGGACCGACTGGGGCAGAACAATGCATTCCAGATTAGTTTTATGTCAATACAAAGACTGGTGGATAACATTTTAATATAGCTTTCTGGAAAAGGGAGTTTGGAAAAGCTGATCATCTGAAAGAATTCACTTTCTATGATACCACACACTATACAAATTTGAAAATGCAACTACGATATTTAATTCATCTGTTGGTAGGTTTTCAAACTCTTTGAAAATGTTGTGGCTCTTTTTTGTATATTGCTTTCAATACCATGGTTAGAAGAAGGAGCCATAGGTTAGGAACGTTTGCAAATATGTAGCCTCAGATTTTATCCCTGATAATCTGAGTTTAAAAGATCAAGTAGGTGTTGCTTCTGTCAGAGAAGGTACTAATTAAGTCTGATGAGCACAGTTAGACATCTTGAGGGTTGGTCATTTCAAACTTCTATTTTAGTAATTGATTATTTGAAACAAAACTTTGTTTAGTATCAATATTGTGCCCAAAGAAGCATAATGTTGAAGCATACTGTAAAGTATTATATAAAGGGGAATACTGTCTTAAACACTAATCATCTTAAACAGATTAATTGCAACAGCTAATTTTCTGTATTATTAAAGATAGTTCTAGCAAGTGATAAAAATAAAATTAAGAATTAAGTACATGCAAGCATAATGCATAGGTACAGATAATCAACTACATAGACAACTGCAGATAAAATAGATGACCAACAGAGTCAAATGGAATTAATTGAGGAAAAATTGTGGTGTATTGTACAAACAGTACAATGGTATTTAGCAATATTCAGAAAAATAGAATCTGATTGTTCTGATAATAACTGAAGGTAAAGAGCAATTGGAATGCTTGATACACAAACTCATACATGTTAACAGAATAGCTTAGCAATGTAAAATTATTTGGAAGTAGAAAAATAGTACAAAAGATCAACCGCAGCATTAAAGTGTTGCTTCATCTCTCAATAGGATTTTAAAAAGCCTTTTGAAAAAGCTTGGAAAGACTATGAAAGCAAACTGTAAGTTGGTTTCATATTATCTTCTTTAGAAAACTAACATTACTTTATTTTGAGGTTATTTTATTAAAATACCTAACATTGCTTTTTCTCTACGTGAGTGCAAAGATAGAGAAAGAAAAGCGCGAGCTGGCAAAACAATATGGAATGGTGAGGACAGAGGTTGCTGGAGGAGAGATTGCGGAGGAGATGGAAAAAGAGCGAAGGATGTTCCAGTTACATATGTGTGAGGTGAGGCAGGCAGATGGTGAAGTTTCTGCTCAGGAAGGAGGTCCTGAGCCTGTCTCTATTTCACTTAGGCAGGGCTTTGAGCATGATACCTCTGAAATGGTTGAGAATCTATTAACTCCATCCCATGGAATTGTTGGTACTCTCTGAGCTTGGCTGTTTTGGAAGTTCAACACACAGCTAGGTAATATCTTCAGCGCTAGAAGGGAATGGGCTTATATCTTCCTCCTGGCTTGGTTTTTACAGGCTGTGGACCTGGTTCCCACTCCACCAGGCACTACAACCTTGGATCTTCTTGCTCCCTGTCACAACTTACTTCATTTATCTTTTCTGGAGATTGCCTCTAGGAAAGAGAAATGGCCGATCTGCCATGTGGCCTTGCTATACTCTACAGAGGCCTCATGGTGTTGTCTCAGTAGTGGGCATCATTTTGGGAGCAGCAAAATTCTTGGATTGTGAGAATTGTGCCTGCTTCCAAACTGGTGCCCGCTTCCAGGACAGCACCATCTGGGCTCTGTATAGTATAAGAAGGCTACATCGCAATTCGGATGGTTCTTTTCCAAAAGATAGAAAAGGTAAGTGAACTGAGGCATGATTGGGGGAGAGAGGTCCAAGGGTATGAGAAGCTTGCAAGGAGAGCCTCAGGAGACTGGGGAGGCTCTGGTAAGTCAGGAATCAGGCAGATAAGCTGGGAGGTGCTACACTGTGAGCCTGGGCCCCTGAGGCACCCCATGCTCCACTTAATGAACTGCATAATGACCACCATGGGGAAAGCCAGGGTTGTGGTCATGAAGGAAGTCAATCATGTGTGTCACTTAATAACCTCCACAATGTATGGCCATAATTCTGGGCTCAGTTGTGGTCATAAGTTGAGGACTATCTGCAGTGGGTTTCAAAAAGCAGGGGAGGTAATATACAGTTGCAATGAAGAGGCGATGTGGCAAAAATCACTTCCTGTTTTGTGCCCAATTTCCTCTTCAAATTGAAGAAGTATCTTCAGTTGATATAGGAGAATCTAGAGCCAACTCTTTTAATTTTTTCCAATAAATTAAGTTTGTTTTTAATTTGTGAATATATATCCTTCAATTCCTTTAACATTCGGATCTTCATTTTTAAAGCATCATTCAGTCTCTGAGAATATACAATACCTCCATCATTTGCTAAAATTCAAGTATAGTTATTCTGAGCTTAATTCTACCATAGTACCATAATCACCACTATGTAGCAATTAATTTTTTTGCTGCTAGCTATTGGAAATAAGTTTATCCTAATACTTGGGAACTATAAATGTAACATTTGGTTTAGCTAGTGTAAACACCTTTGTAAACTCTGCCTTTCATAGAATTTAAAAGACAGATCATAAAAATACATTTGAATTACTTCAACACAAGTACAATCATCTTTGAGTTTATGTAAAGCAAAGATTATCATAATTCTCTGTGCATGAGTTAAAAAGAAAGAATTGCAAAGTGTAACTTAGCACTCAAGAACAGAGGAGGGCTAAGCAAACAAATGAGAATGTAGCTCAAAAAGTCAACTATGTAACCTTTTCCTCCAGTACCTAATTAAAGTGAACGAACTTAAAACCAAGAAAGGAGTTGACTTGCTGCAGAATAACATCAAGCACTGCAACTCCCAGTTCAAGTAAGTGCTGTCTATTTTCTACCTTTTCATTCTTCATAATTATCTTGGCACCAAAGATATTAGGGCAGTTTAAATACAAATTTCTTGTTACACAAACCTTTGTAAATGTGAATCTATGGCCTAAATATATTTTATCCTATATCGTACATTTTACTCTATTATGGGTAAGCAATCTGATCCTTGCAAATCTTCATTTCCATTTCCAATTTTTTCTCTAAAACACAGAATATAGTCTGTTGCAAAACGAACAGGTTAGGCACTCCTCATAACCCATATTTTTATGTTCGCTTTTGCCGGCCCTGTTAATTTTTCTACCCTTTGGAAGGGGAGAGATGTTGCTGTAAATTGTTTGGGATTAAGACAAATGAAAAATGGTATATCAATATTTATTTTAAATTCTTAATGCCAGCCTTTTGTTTTTACCATTACATTAAATAAATCAATTATTAAAAAATATTTGAACTATCCAAGAACAATTGCAAAGGGCATCCACTCAAAATCCAGTTGGAACCAGTTGCTCTGTTTGAGTTTCCCCCAGTTTCAAAATGACTTGTGAAGACAGTAGAGGAGTGGAATGGAGTGTCCATTTAAAAAAGAATGTGGGTGATATAATATTTCAATGCTGTAAACAACAACAACACTAATAATAGTAATAGTGTCAATCATAAAAGAGTAGCAATGTTGCTTCTCCTGAAAGGAAATTGTGTGATGGATAGGTACTTAGGTCAGTAGGTTTTTGTCTATTATGCATGGAAAAGGAAACATTTGAGAGTTGTGTTTCCCCATCTCCAGTTTCAAATGGGCTTATTCTATTATTTTATAGATAATAATATATAGATAATAATATTATCTATTATTCTGGGCCTATTCTATAATTTCATTCTGTTTTATATATAAATTGTTCCTCCACCTGTAAGAATGGGTAACAATTGAAGTAATCCAATGAAACACGGGTAAAGCAACATCAATATTTCTATAATTTTTTCAGCCAGCATCTGAAAACTGTGAAGAAATACATTTCTAACTTCCATGGCTAATGGCCATTCTTGGATAGTGAGCCTGAAAGGGGCTCTTCCAAATGAGATCCTTACAGCAGTTCAAATCCTGGACCTCATCATTCTCATGGTTACATCTGGGAACTGAATTGATTTCATACTAGCAATACCACAACATTATATACTGTAGTTTTACTTGAGCATTAGAGACCTTCTGGACAGTCAGTTACCCACTCTTGCTTTACTGTGCCTCTAATGAATCACCCACTGATGGAAAGGTATCCTCATTTCTTCCCACTTCCCATCTTCTTTCCACTGCTCAAGCATTATTTTCAACATGTTGAGGTCAATAGTTGTGATGGTAATTGTGGAATGACAATAGTGTTGTAGTAATATTGATGTGAAAGAGTCCAATGGTGTGACTGAACATTTTTTTTTTTTACTTTGGTTTCGTGATATTTTTATATCAGTTTCTTCCAGAAATGTTTAAAGGCAACAGAGAAGCACAAGGAATTTATAGAGAAACTAACTCCTGAGCTACAAAGTGTGAGTATACAATATGAAATTGATAGGCCAAAATTTCATATCAGGTTAAAACACAGTGTGAAGTACATAAACAGACATGAGTTCTGTCAAGTCTTAAGCTTACACACACAGAAACAAAATGCTTTTCCAAAAGAAGTACAAAGTTTTCACTCCACTTTTAGTTAATCAGATTTTTTGTTGTATTTGGCATAACTAAGGTTTGTATTTGTAAGCTATTTCCAGATACCATATTTTGAAGCTAGTTTGTTTGAACATAATATAACTAATAGTAATAGCAGTTTGTCTGGATGGGGAATTCTGGCAGTTGAAGTCCACACATCTGAAAGTTGCAGAGGTTGAAAAAGACTGTTCTTAATAACATAACAAAAACAAAAGCTTACATTTCCAAAACCCTTCCACCCTTGTAAATAGTGTAAGGAAGAGCCTATCCACTTAGCCTAATGTGGATTTTCATTCTCATTCTGGCTTTTCATTCTCATGCATGCTGCATTATTACAGTTTCACAAAACCTGAAGCCCTGGGCATACAGCCTCCACATTGAACACTTGGAAGTTCACATGTGTAAAGGGATTGGAGGTTGTAACTTAGTTTCAAGAAGGGAATTATTGAACAATTATGATTTGAGAATATTATGTTTATTTTTAATATAAAATGAAATAAAATTTATCTTCTGTCCTAATGCATTGATTTTGTACAGCCTCTTGCTAGAGCAGACATGCTAAATATATAGAGTTCTGCACTATGTGTACCATATTATACCATGCAGGTATGCAACACTGATATTGGGAAACAGCCAGGCAGGCAAAGAGAGGGGGATCAAGCGGGGAATTAGCCTTGAGTTGTTATTCAGCTGCAAGATATCTAGCCCTAACCACCCCTCTAAGTTCCATGGACAACATAAATTTGTACCAAGAGAAGGCAAACAGATTGGAAAATTCCTGTAGTGTAGGTGGAATAAAATAAAATAATTAGCTTGAAATACTATATGTGGGGACTTGATTATTTGTGCCTGACAGCTGGTGAGGTAAACTTTCAGCAACAGGTTAAGGTTCCACAAAGTCCTCCACCCTAAAATCTCATTCAACCAGTTTCTTGAATGTATCTTTAAGGAAGTGCATATATATTCAAATACTAATTGGATGGTTTGCAGCCATATCCATAACAGATACTTCCAACTTAATATTTAAATTCAGCATAAAAGGTAAAATGGTTCCATGGAAAGACATGTAACTTGACCCTTTGACCTTCCAGAAGAGTATTAAAGCTTGATTTTGCCAATTGGCTTGGGTCCCCAAGGGGTGCACTCTCTGCAGGAGTTGGTTGATGGGATAAGAAGACGTCATCTCCATAATAATCTATAAACTGTCCACAGTTGACTTATTGGGAGGTGGGTGGCATATAAATTTAATAAATAATAAATAAACTTACTTTCCTTCTGGACAGATTTTATATGCTGTATCACTTTAATCTTCATCTAATCCCTTTCAACTATGTGAAACAGTGAAGAGGCATAATTTCAAATGGCAACTGAATACAATACCAGTCAGACTTGGAACAAATGGTGTTACCATTAAATTTGTTAGCTTAACTGGGATTAAAACTGCTGTTAATATTGTGGAGACTTCCTGGAGACTTGGGCAGCATAGAAAGAAATGCCAACTGAAAGTATTTTGCAGCAAACACAAAAACAACTTATGTGTTTGATGGAATGTTTTTTGATGCATTTTAGATGAAGTCAAAGCAGGAAGACGAAAAGAAACAGTTATGTTCCCTTCGGGATCAGCTCAAAGCAGCATTGCAGTTGGAGCCCAGAGAGGTAAAACTAGGGACAGTACATCCAATTTTGCTGTAGAGAAATAGCAAATTTTTTCTATACAGCAGGTACCTGATGAAATATTCTTAGAAATCCTTTTTTAATAACTAAAGGAAGAATTAATTGGGGAAAGGCAATTTACCATGTGTATGAGCACAGTTTCTGCCAGTCTGCCTTTGCTTCTGTCAATTCTTCAATTTTATAGAAGATAATTTGGTTTCAAAATTCCTTCAAAGAAGAAGAGAGCTTCAGGAAATACTCATAGATGGAGTGTTGCTGTATTTATTTAATTATAGGGAGCTGCATATATATATAGATGGGTGGATGTGGTCATGTCTCTTGTATTAATTGTACAGTTTTCTCTCCAATGTCCTGTATCCTCCCTTCAATTAAATCTCAAAGGAACACAATGTGAAGGAGCTACTCCTACAAGCCTTTTTTTAAATAGTAGCAGCAGTACTGCTGTCCTGCCTAATGAAAAGTTTTCATGAGAAAATGTTGGAAAAAAATTATTTCCATGGGGAAATTCAAAAAAGCCCCCATCCAATATGTCTATCCCAAAATTTAGTGCAGAATGTCACAAAGCCCTTTGATATTTCATGCTTTGATGTGAAATAGAATGTCCATTACATTGTTTTAAGAGGAAAGTTAATAGTAAGAAAAGGTGCCAAGATAGCCTATAACAGGGATAAAAAAATATTTGGCCAAGAATAATAACTGCCCAGCTTTCGATTTCATCTGCTAACTTTGGAGGAGTTCTGATAAAAAGAAAATATGGGGCCAGCAAAATCAGGCCATTATATCAAATCAGTGTTTCTTAACTTTGGTAACTTTAAGATGTATGGATTTCAGCTTCCAGAAATCCAATTCTACAAATCTTAAAGTTGCTAAGGTTGAGAAACACTATACTAGATTGATCTTTCCATGCTTCAACAAGTATTGCTGCAGATAATTCATTGCTATTGCGGGCTTAGCATTTTCTGGGTAAATGTGCTGAACTTGTTCCCAAAGCAATTTTTTAAAAAATATGAATCAGTGGGAAAAGAGAAGATACACTTACGATTAAATAGTTGAAAGGTTTTGTGCAGCAAATGGATTACATTATCTGTTGATCTAGAGAACAGACCAAGAATCAATGGGTGAAAATGGCAAGGAAGCAAAGGCTATATTTTAAGAGGATCTGATGGTAAGAGGATTTTGCAATATGGTGGAGTCTCTTCACTCAATGGCTGGATGATTGCCAGGGATTCTGTGGCTCCATATTGGATTGAGCAGAAAGGTGGAATCAATGTCCATCTAACTATTTCTAACTCAATATTTCTAATTTTGAGATCATAGTCTAATGGACCTTAGATTTTTTGCATTCTTGCTTATTGCTGTTTTTAATTACATTTCAAATATATGTATTTGTTTTCCAGCAGAATTCTGTGAGCAAACCAGTGAGGTATAGTATGCATCAGTTCCAGGGAAATAAACAGTATGGCACAGAGAGATCTGGGAGCCTCTTAAAGAAAAGTGATGGGTAAGTAATACAATGATTTCATCCTTAGCAACTGCAAATATATTTTAAAGACAATAAAACTAAAGCAAAACAACTATTTAATCACTGCCCCTCTTTCTCTATTAAGTGCCTGGGTTGTGACTATTTCTCTTGTAAGTTGCCTTGTAAATATTGTTTTTTGAAAGCAGAGTATGAATTACTAAAAAGAAACCATCAGTTGTTTTCCAGGCAAAAATTTAGTGTCTAAAACTATCTGTCATTTATCTAATGCTTATAAATAAGCTTTTTGTTAAATTTCAACAGATGAAATTAGGAGAGGTTCATGTGAATTTTGCATACTTTCATGTCCACTTAAGTCTTGGAGTACATCATAACATTTAGTTACAAAAAATAAATATCATTTGATTTTCATACAGTCTGATAAAATGCAGATTAATATGTATGTTAAAGTTTCCTTACACATATATCCTTAAATAAAACAATTTTATTCATATTAATCTTAATTACTAAAGTTGTTTACTGGGGGTTACCAGATGTCTGGCAAAAAGGAGGATGTATCGTGTTTGGCTTCCTATTTTTCTTCTGGCAGGCATAGCCTTAAAATCAAATATTCTACCTTTTTGGGTCTCTTGATTTTTTTTTATTATTTTGGACTGTTTCACAGCCATACTCTTTCAAATATTTATATATTATGACTTTGTAAATTGATTGCTTCTTTCTTTACCTCATTTGATAGATTCAACAGTCTAGAATTACATTATTTATTTCCCAATGTCAGAAACTGACTTCAGCCAAGGCCCTTCAAATCTATGATCACTCTAGTCTGTAGATGACTCGTCATACATTTCTGTGTGAAATTTGAATGGAGTAGCACTGCAGATACTATATTATTGCTAACATGTGTTCTTGAAATTAAAATTGGTTGTAAAAATATAATGAAAATATGATTTCCTATATATCTAGACTATGAGTGTCAAACTCACTATGTCAAGTTGTTGTCATGTGAGATATCTTAACTCCCCCACCTTCGTTAAACCACAGGTGAGCGTCACCAGCACATGACACATCCAAGGCAGCAAATTTGACACTCCTGATCTAGACCCAAGTAAAAAGAATTTGCAGTTTTTCACTGTAATTTTGAGTGTAGATGGCAAGAATATTAAACAGTTAGTGTGCCCTCCAGTTAGTCCATGTCCTCCCTTGCCTGTTCAGATATCAAATGGCCCAAAGTACATTTCAAGGTCTAACTAGCTTAAACCTTAACTTAAGTCTGACTCATACATTTGTAAGATGGGTCTTTTTTTAGCTGCCATCTTTCTGGCATAGGAGAGAGGATTTCCTTTTTTGCTCCCAGATTTCGGTATGCATTCTCTTGGAAGCTGAGTTGGGTTTTCTCAGCATCCATAATATATTTATTGACTGTTAATTTCTTTCTATTAAGGTAATAATGCCTTTTGCATATATTGTTCATTTTTTAAAATGGACTGGCTGCCTTTTCTGCTTTGCCTGAAAAGCAAGGGAGGGTATAAAAGAACTAAATAAATCCATTTATTATAGTATCTCAGCCCAATTGCAGACGATTCACCCTTCTCCAAAACTGATTCCATGCTCTGCAGAATTGAAGAAAGCCTTTTCCAGAGGACTCTTTTTCCAGAGAACTCCTGTAGAAAGAAAGGAAATAGCGGGAAACATTATTTCCATGAATACTCTTAGGTTCATTTAAATTATAGTTACGTTCCAACCTTTTGTTTGATCTGACCATCTGATATACTCTTATGCCATGGTGGTTGGAATTAATACTTTATGTGTAAGTGGTTAGTTCTTCAATAACTTAAAATGTTATCTTTTAACTTTTAAACAAAAATATCCTATTTTTATATTTCAGCTTAAGGAAAGTCTGGCAGAAGAGAAAGTGCACAGTCAGGAATGGCTATCTTACCATTTCACACAGTACAGTATGCATTTTACTTCCAGTATTGGGATGTTTCTCTTAAAACAAAACTCTCAACAAAGTGAAGTGATTGTTTATACTTTGGAGTTCCTCTATGTCTTTATTTTATGGAATAAATAAATTTATATACCTGAAAGAGCAGGTCCACAACTTGGGTCTTCCTGGACTCATAGATCAGCAGAAGGAGGATGTGGCCAGTCAGGACCTTGCCCAGTTTTAGCTAATATGTCATTTGCAGCCTTACTTGAGATCTGATTACAGTATTGACTTCTTTCCTCCTGGAACTGCTTAACCTAACATCAACTGCTTCTCCATTGGTCTTCTGCCCAGCCTTTTCCCAGAAACCCTTCCTTTTTCTTTTGAATCTTGGATGAATTGCTGCCAGCTGGATTTCTTCTTCCCATTCTTAGATCTTGAGATGTCTCATCCCTTTGGGTCTTTATTTCCCTTCTTTGAGGACTGCCACCTGTAGACCTTTCTGTTCCTTCCGGAAAGAAGTGCGTGAGACCAGGTTCCAACAATAAACTCTTTTATTAAACTCGCTAGGCAATAGTAACGGAACAACAGCCCAAGCTGCGGCAGCCCTTTTTATAGCGGCTTGCCCGCAGCTTGTGGCCAATGACACCGCTTAAACTGTTTCCGCCATTTGGCGGGTTAACCGGATTGGTTCTCTAATAGCCAATCCGCGAATGGTCTTTTCAGCCAATCAGAATAGGGAACTTGGAGCCTACCAAGCTCCATACAGAACACTTTCTTCCCCCTTTCCAACTAGGAAGTGACAATTGCTCTGCACACTCAATTTCTCTCTTCAACTTTTCTTTCTGGACCCTCTGTTCACTTCGTGCACACACATTTTCTCTCCTCTTCTTGTCATATACCAGCATACTTCATCTGACCCTCTATAAAATATGACAGCTCTATAACATGAGGATTTAGCTCAAATGATGCTGCTTAGGATACTAGTTAAATGCCATTGAAACTGATATACATTTCCTTTTTCTATGTTTAATTAGTTAAATCGTCTTCCGGTGAAGCTGAATTTGCTCACTTGTCAAGTTAAACCAAATGCGGATGACAAGAAGTGTTTTGATCTTATTTCACGTGAGTTCTGTTAAGTTCATCTCAGACTGGAGTCATTAACTAAGTATCATCCAGATATTTGACTTTATTTCTCACTAGTCTCAGTAAACATGGCAATGATTATGGGAATTGCTGCTCAAAGTATCTAAATTCACCTGGTTGCTTGTTGCTGATGAAATGATTGTTAGATACTTGTAATTTATCTCATGATTATCTTGTATCTGGGTAACCACCTTATCATCTCTTCCCTCTCCCCATTCCAATAGAAATCATACATCAGTTTAGCCATGCCATGCATCTGACAAAATGAACTGAAGTTCATGAAAACTTGTGTCTTTTAATATATATTTTTAATTATGGAAAAAGTGCTACCAGACCCTTCCTGGTTTTTGGCTACCATGGATAATAGGGTTGTCATCCTACAATAATTTTTGTAAATGATTCCACTTCTTTACTTTCTTTGCTTTACTTTCTTCAGTTGTGTCCATGTTTGCACATAAAAGGTAGCTTCATCACTGTTATTTTCTGGTTTGTTAAGTACAACTTTATTTTCTTTGCGTGTGTTTTCTCTTTTCAGATAATCGGACATATCACTTCCTGGCAGAGGATGAACAAGAATGTAATATGTAAGTACCAGAGAGGAAAAATGAGTGCCTTTTCACTGGATTTCTCCAAAGAGAGTCTGAATAGACTTTTGACCTCTGGACTGAGAAAAGGTTTAACTCAAGCACCTGGCTGGTCCCTTTTAAATCTAAGATTTTATTATTCTTTTCCTATTAATTGAAATCTTATTTTTGTTCTTTCAATTTTAATTTATTTATGGCAATAAGGCCCATATGATACAATGTGTTCAATTGTGTCCAGTTCTCAATTATTCTATGGACTGGCGCTCTCTATATTTTCTGATTTACGCAGCTTCTTCCAGTTATGTTCTGGCTGGTACCCAGAACCATCCAGCTTTGATGGTGTCCAGCCACTAAATAGCTACAAAAGGTCCCAGTAGCAGGTTTCAAATATAATCTAATTTTTTCCATTAGATAAAACCTTTTAAGATTTATAATATTTTAAAAATATTACATAATACATTAAAAACCCAACTTACTGAGGTGTTACTAAAAACTCTGGTTTTATAGTTAGTTAAAAATCTGGCAGTGGCTTCTGTGATATTAAGGTGTTCATATGCAAATAAAATTTTAACATATTCAGAAATATTTCTTCCTGTTTTTTATTTTAAAATAAGCCAGATAACTTCTTGCCAAAGACTCCTATAAAATTCACAGTACAATAAAATGTGACAAACTGTTTCAAGATCAATACCATTTACAAGGCCAAAATCTTTAAAAGATGGGGAGTTTTGGAAATATATCTTTTAGTTATTTTATGATATTTAATTTGGCTTTTGAAAATTGCCCTTCACAGATGCATGAAATGAATAGGTGGGGAGCATAAAACTATATATCTTTTTCCCATGTCAGGGAAGTGTTTCATCGATCAATTTCACCCAATCATGCTGACAGATCTATTTTTACCTTTCTCCATTTTTTAATGTGAAGGAACTGATGTACACAGTGAGATTTTATAGATCCCCTTAATCTAAAGATCTTCCTAACAGGATGAAGGTATTCATTTATCTAATGACATTTTCTATATTACAGATGGATTTCTGTTTTGAGTAACAGTAAAGAAGAAGCTTTGAATGTAGCCTTCAAGCAATCCCACGACAAGGACGGATACAACATGGAGAATCTGACGGGAGCAATCATTGAGGAAATAAAGCACATGCCAGGAAACAACATGTGCTGTGATTGCTCAACACCGGGTATAAAAAGAGATCGTTATTACTTTTCACTACATCTGAGAAACAATTTAGGATTTCAGCAAATGATTATGTTAAATTGTAGAAAAGAATGATATAGCCCTTGTTATACAACATATATAGGGTCTGTGTGTCTTATTTCTTCTCTGGGACCTGAAAAGGCAATTTTTTTAATCAGTCCACATCAATCTAGTCAACAATTCTCACTTTTTCCAATCACATAGCTGCTGGTTGTGCCAGCAGGGAATTTTAGAGAAGTAATCCAACATACCTGAAGGGTGCCAGACTGGGGAAGGCTTGAGTAATGGGTAATTTGAAAGCAGGCTTCTCAGTCATCTGGTTGATTGTTATTTCCTGTTTTGTTAATTTGGTTTCAAATTCTGAACATAATGTGGGTTTTTTGAGCTACTTTGCAACAGGCTTGATATATTTTTAAGTTCAGCAACAGGTGCAAAGTGACAAAACATGCTGGCATGGAGACAGAATATGAAAAAAAAATTGCATCAAAGCTTCACCGTACATGTGCCATCATTCTCTGTCATTGCACTAGCTGTGCATGCCTGGGGTTTCCTAGGAGGTCTGTGTTCAGCTTCATTCAAATATGGCTTCTGAATCTCCACCATATCTCTCCTCAAGTCTTCAGTTTGAAGCTAACTACAGTTGTCTTCGTTACTACCTGTCCTTAAAAAATTGGGAAAACCACAAACCATTATTTGCTTCATCCAGCTGACCAATTTGAAAAATGGCATTGCATAATTTCCCAAGATGAGAGTTAGTTCTGATAACAATCCATGAAAAATAGTTATGCTTTGGCAGTAGATCTCACTGTTGTTGAAGTATTTCTCCTGAAGAAAGGAGGCTGGACCACTTGTTGCACAAGAGTGCAAAAGAGACACAAACACGTTTAAACTGTAATTCTCTAAAGAGGGTTTGATGTTGCAAAACAATTGTCTTCCCCCTTTGTTAAATAAAATATCTGCCCACTTCCTTGCACACAGACTGTTAAATGTGGCTGTAGTCTTTGTTTCCCTTTATTTTATTTTTTTTATTTTTGTTTTGAACAAATTATTACATAGTAAACAATCTATCTCCACTATTAATATTTTAGGAAATACTATACCTTCACAATGTCAAAAATTGGGAACATTTCCTGTATCATTATTTCTAGCAAATTAGTACTATATCCCTATGCTTCCTCCCTACATAGATCCAGCATGGCTTTCCATTAATTTGGGGATCTTAATTTGCATTGAATGTTCTGGGATTCACCGAGAGTTGGGTGTTCATCACTCCCGCATCCAATCATTAGCCTTGGACAAATTGGCCACCTCAGAACTTCTGGTAAGAACAACTTTCATTCTGCACCATCACCATTCTTTCACAAGTTTACCATTGGAATAGATTTGATATGTTTCACTATGTTATAAAATCTGTGTTATATTCTTATTTCTTTTTGCAGTTGGCTAAAAATATTGGAAACTCACGATTTAATGACATAGTAGAAGCCAACCTTCCCAATTCATCTTCAAAGCCAACTAAAGACAGTACAATGTAAGGAACATTCATTTTTTAATGATCATTAGAAAGGGATTGGGAGAGGAGGACAGAATTATTACAATTCCATAAAACAACATTTAAAACACTCAGAATATCAGTTGAACAAGTGGTTAAATCAATGTGAAGTTTGGCAATTTAAAAATAAATTGGAAAATAAAAATAAAAGCAACTGAGATTGCAGCAATTGTGTTACTTTTTTCTTATAAGAAGTTCCTGCTGGTTCAGATTAAAAGACCATGAAATCCAGTATCTTCTAGTGACTTTCATTTGCTTCTGGGAATACAACAAGGCTTATAGGTACTAATCTTTCCCTGTAAAAATAGATAGATAGATAGATAGATAGATAGATAGATAGATAGATAGATAGATAGATAGATAGATAGATAGATAGATAGATAGATAGATAGATAGATAGATAGACAGATCGATAGATAAATTGTCACTGGTTATATAGAAGAAAACAAAAAAACAATAGGACAGTGTAATAGACTTTGGAGTCCTTTTGTGTTATCAGAGCTTGGTTGTTAGCCTGTAGACATTTCATTACTCAACTAGGTTTGCTCCATTTTTATATACAATAGCTTGCCTGCCAGTGTTGGTAAAGGTATAGTTTTCTCTGTGGTAGCTCCTTGATTTCTTCTGGATTGCCATGAAAAGCAAAAATCAGCAATAGCATTATGTTAATTTTCTCCAACAATAAACTATTTTTAAAACTGTCCAAATAGTCTGAGAATGCAGAAGAAGAATTGAACTTTGATATATGGAGAAGTGTTTGGTTTGAGAGTGCAAGAAGGTTTTGAAAAATGATTTTATGGTTTGGGAACCTAGCAGATCATTATTGTGCACTATTTAAATCTGTAATTTCTGACTTCCTGTTTGTACCATTATAGGTCTCATCGGAAACATTTCATAATTTCGAAGTATGTTGATAGGCAGTATGTTATTCCAAGGATCATGAGGAGTCCGGTTGCCAAGCTCAAGAATTTGGAGATTGCTGTCAAAGAGAAGGATATATTTATTTTGCTTCAAGGATATGCAGAAAAAATGAATTTAAGCGAGCCTGTTTTGGAATTTAGCCAGGTGAGACTTCCTCCTGTTAAAAGCTGAGGGATATATGGACATTTTAGCAGAGATGATACATTAATATCAAAACATGGAACATGTACATTTTTATACACTCTTTTTATTGAAGCTTATAAGAAAACTTTGGTTTTTGAACTATGTGCTCGAAAAGATAATTGGCCTAAAGTGACTCAGCATAAATGTTCTGGTCTTTTCAAAGCAGTGGCTTGCTCAATTTAAAAAACTAATTAATTTCCCTTTCCTTCTTCTGAGTCAAAACTCACTGAATATCAGTGGAAAAAAACTAGAAAAAAATCTATTTTTCTAAATAATCAGCTTGTTTTTCTTTCTTGTTTCAAAGGAACCTAGAGAGACACTTCTTCATCTGGCAGTCCTATTTAGTGACCGAACCTCTTTGCATATTGTAGATTTTCTGGTGCAGAACAGGTGAGTTGATTTGAGAGGCCTAACAGATTTAGCAAGTCGCAAATGTTCTCGTGACTTTTTTCACATGCATGCCAAATAAAGTGAGAGTACTAATAGACACCATGGGATGAGATACCATCAACCTGCTGATGATACACAGCTTTACATCTCCACCTCTGGTGACCCAAATGACATTGTGGCTGCCCTTTTGGGGTGCTTTGAGACCGTGGGGGCCTGGATGGGGGATGCTTCAACTGAATCCTGGTAAGATGGAATGGCTGTGGATAAATGGAGCTTTCGGATCCAGATGTTTATCATCTTTAGTTCTCGACAGGATAACATTACCACAAATAGACTCGACGCAGAACTTGGGGTTTTTCCTAGACTCACAACTCCTGCTCAAAAACCAGGTAGCAGTCATGGCTAGGAGAGTCTTCACACAACATTGTGAGGTACATCAATTGTGCTCTTTTCTGGACTGCGAGGTCCTGCATTCAGTCATCTCCTGTTTGGATTATTGTGACTGTTTTTGATTATTGTGCTCTACATGGGCTATGCTTGAAAAGTATTCAAGTATTCAGAAACTACAATTGGTTCAGAATGGAGCAGTACAGATAGTTTGGAGGTGCCAATGGTGGCATAGGTAACTCCACTTATGCAAATTGCACTGACTGCCAGTATGCTTCTGAGTGCAATTCAAGGTGGTTACTACCTTTAAAACTCTTTATTGCGTGGGTCTTAAGATAACTGTAGAACCATCTTTCCCCAATGGGAAAGGCCTGCTCCATTCGTGCTAGCAGAAGGGGCAGATCTCATCAATCAAGAAATTTTGGCTAGTGGGATCCAAAAGAAGAATCTTTTCTGCCACAGCCCATGCCCTTTAGAATATCTTGCCACAGGAGGTAAGATCTGCTCCTCTCTTTTAGCTTTCAGGAAAAGTCTTAAAACCTGGTTTTGCCAGTTTGCATGGGATCCTGAAGGAGAAGCTGTTGGCTGGAGGTGGTTGGTGCACTAATAGAGAAGGCACCCTTACCTCTTGTTTTTTAATTTGTTTCAATTTTTGTAACTTTAATCCATTTTTTAATATTTATAATTGTTGAATGTGTGTTTTATCTTGTCATAAGCCACTCAGAGATAGATCCCAAATAAATGAGATGGATCCCAAATAAATTTGATCAATCAATCAATCATGGTTCCATAAGTGCAGGATTTTTGATTGACAAATAATATTTCTCTTCTAGTGGGAGCCTGCTGAAACAGACATCCAAGGGAAATACTCCCCTTCATTATTGTAGCCTTCATAATAAACCTGAATGCATAAAACTCCTTCTGCGAGCAAAAGCTAACATCACAATCAGTAAGTGGTCATGAAATAAAATTCGGGTTCTGAATGAGAAGGCAAAATGTCCGTCTATTTCACCATAGCACTAAAATATGTATAGTGAATACCGGTAGTCCTACAACCACAATTTGAACTCAAAATTTATGTTGCTAGATGAAACATTTGTTAAGTGAGTTTGCCCCATTTTACAACCTTTCTTCCCACAGTTGTTAAGTGAACCATTGTATTACAACATTTGCAGCGTAACTGCTATTATGAGATAACCCAGGAGCAAAACCTAGCACACAGAGACTTAAACATTTAACAGTGGTTTATCTGCAACAGTTACATACAGAAATATAAGTGGTAGGCAAATACCTTACAAATAATCAAATTTCTTCTTAACTCTACACTGAGAACTCTGCAATGAATACCGGACACAAGGATAGAGAACATGCCCTCTAATGGCTGTCTTTATATCAACACCTCTTAAAGGGGTAGAACCCAACCCCAGTTTAAAGGGAAATACCCATGCTATGCTGATTCATTCTTATTGCATCAGCCACATCCGGTCAGCTTCACTGCTGGTTGGCTCTTAACTCCCAAGACCTTAACACATTGCATTTGTTAAGTTCGTAACATGGTTGTTAAGTGAATCTGGATTCCCCATTGACTTTGCTTGTCAGAAGTTCGCAAAAGCTGATCACAGGACCTTTCTTTTCTTTTTCCTTTCTCTGTCTCTTCTATAGTTTTTTTTATTTTAGGTTTACCTAGTAATAATGGATGAACGTTCAGTTTTAGAAAACATAATTTAAAATTTGTATCTCAGTAAATTTTATTTCAATACTGCATACCTGAATCCTCATTAATGTTACTGCATTGGCTTAGTTCTTTTCAGGACAGTATTTAATGGCAAGACATTTAAGAATTGTTCATTTTACCCATTCAGTCATGTCTAACTCTTGGCAACTTTATAGGCAAGTGCTCTTAATTAAAAATAATTACTAAATTCCATAGAAACAAAATTACTATATTCCATAGAACCACGGGAGAAAAAAGCATTCTGCAGTGACTAGACATGTTGTTTTAGGTGAAAATTCATATCTGTCAAACCCAACAGTCAGTAATTTGATTGGTGGCTAAACATGCTGTTCCAGGCATCTGCCTACACTCGTCTAAGCCAATAGGTGCCAGGGCAAGGCAGCACTCAGGAGCATAAGCACAAGAGCCAAGGACAATAGGAAATAGGAAAATTGAACAGGAAAATTGCTTTTATAATTGATAAGAAAATAGTCATATTAACAAAGAAAATCAGCTATTAGACATTTATATGTAGTAGGTAATACACATCAGATATAGGGGTTGAAGTCCTGCATCTTTTTATCCTGCCTTTACTTGGTTTTGGACAATGTGCCATTCATATTATGACTTCAGATATAAAAGACAACTGCATAGGAGTTTGATAATGGTTCTATCTGGCTTCAGGCTCTTGTTTCCAGCTCTGACAACTATAGTCTTTGCAGGCTGAGTAACTGGTGGTTTTTTTCTCTCTCCAGTGAGATGGAAAACAAAGGCAGGAAATTCACCAATCATTGCCTTAACAGGCCACATTAAATCAGTAGTGACAGGACCAGTTGCAGCCTCCTTCTGTGGCAGAATAGAAATTGGCATTCAGAGCAGCAAATTTTATGCTGGCTTGGCATACTTTACTGCTGGAGAATAGCACTTTAATATTTTGCTCTAAATACATTCATTTATCAGAAGCTTACAGTTTCACTACATTTTGCAATTTATCGTGATAAAACAGATCTATCTTCTCTACAGTCATGAGCAATTCACATCCCCCTTCCTTCTTTGATGCAACTGTAAAAAGAAATGAGAAGGTTTCATGTCTAAGTTTGATTAACCATAGTTTAGCAGTGTTGTTCTATATGAGCATACTTGTAATACCGCTTCCTGATTGGTCCACCAATACTACACTGTGATTGGTTCTTCATCGCTACTGTGATTTGTCCACAATTGCTGCTCTGTGATTGGTCCACCTGAGCAGTGGGAGATTCAAGGAGCTGTCATTGGCCGCAAACCGCAAGCAGCCACTATAAAAGAGGCTGCCATGGCTCCGCAGTCAGACAGATTTCAGGAACTAAATAAAGAGCTGAAAGTCACATTGGGTCTTGGAGTATCCTTTTTCCCGCGACATAATCCTGGCGACGAGGATGGGATACTGAGACAAAGGAGACCAGTTGAGCACGTGGCAATTGAGAACCAAGTAGAAGACGAAATGGATGGCAGCAACTCGCCACCTGCACTGTTCAACCCAGCAACGGAAGACTGGGAATCGTACATCGACAGATTCCTCATGTTCCTCGAGAAGCAATGAGTTACAGGGGAACTGAGACAATAGGAAGAGAGCCGTGTTCCTGACACACTGTGGGCCCACAATGTTCAAGATAGCCAAGGCATTGGCTAAACCTCAAGACGTAAAGCAAATGGCCTGGCCAGATTTGGACAGCATACTGAGGGCCCATTATGCGCCAGCCGTCTCCAGCCTTATCCGGAGACATGAATTCTATAAACGGGATCAGAAAGAAGGTGAAAGCATCGGGGATTTTGTAGCGGCTCTAAGGGACATTGGAGGGGCGTGCGAGTTCCTCAACATGGATGAAGCCATGAGACTGCATGGTCCTAGGACTGAGAGACCTCACCTTGCAGAGCCGACTGCTGACCCGACCAAACATCACAGTCACGGAGGCCATCGCTGAGGCCACTGCAGCCAAAGCCATGAAAATCAGCAGCCACCATGTGGCTAATGAATACGGCAACCCCAGGAAACACCGGCAGAGACAAGCCAACCTCAGGGAGAAGAAACCAGAGGGCACCCACAAGGCACCACCACACCATCACGCACCATGAGGACATTGAGTCCTTGTCCAAGACCGATGACGAGGAAGAAGAAATACACAGACTCCAATCGAACGAAACAGACAGGAGAGGAGAGAATGTAAGTCGGGGTTCTAGTGCGCCGGGTGGCGGAGGAGACCACCCCCATTCTGAGTGCCGTTTTTCAACGCGGTTTGCCGGCACTGCGAGAGACGGGGAAAAAATAGCAAAGGTCTACCAGAACGAAAGATCTACAGCCCCAGACGAAGAAACAGCACTCTCCCCAGAACAAGAGAAAGAACACTCAGGGAGCCATTGGAGCCGAGAAAAACAGAAGCAAACAGCTCAGCGAAACCTACTGGAAGGTAGAGACACACCAAACGATAACATTGGGCATTCGAGTGCAACCGATGCCCGAAAGGTACATGTGCAAGTCAACATCAAAGGCCAACAATGACGAGATGGAGGTGGACTCCAGCTCATACCTATCCATGGTATCATGGAACACACTTAAGAGACTGATACTGAGCATACGAAGAAGGGAACTAGAGACCCCAAAACTGACCCTGAAGGACTACCAAGAGAATAGGATCCCTGTAGTTGGACTCGGACATTTCCAAGTTAACTTCAGAAAGCACACGGAAATTCTTCATTAACAATCGTAGACCGGGATCGCCCAAGCCTACGGGACTCGAATGGTTCACGCCCCTGAGAATAGGAGTGACTGGAATCAACAGCATCACTGAAACAGACTGGGGAGGAGAGCCTGATGAGGGATTTCCAGGACATGTTCGATGGAAAATTAGGCAAGTACTGAGGGTCCCCTATCTCACTTAATTTGAACCCGAACATAGCCCCAATTAGGTTAAAGGCAAGGCGAGTCCATTTCGCATTAAAACCAAAAGATCGATGAGCAATTTGATAAAAACTCATTGCACAGGGGTATTGGGAAAAAATAGACCACACAAGGTGGTGAAACCCCAATTGTGACTCCAATTAAGCCAGATGGGTCCGTGCACATCTGCGGAGACTATAAGGCCACCCTCAACCACGCGCTACAACAAAGCGCATACCCCGTTCCGGTGGTACAACATCTGTTTTCATTCATTGGGGGGAGGAAAGATCTTCGTGAAGCTCTACCTTGCACAAGCATACTAGCACAAATGCCAGTCAACCCTGAAACAGGTGGAGGCCACAAACAATTGTGGACTCACAGGGGAGCATTCAGATGCAAAAGACTGCTATGTGGAGTCAGCATGGCCCAGAGGTGTTCCAAAGCTTGAATGGAGCTGCCTGTTACAAGGAATAAAAGGGGTGGTTCCATACTTCAATGATGTGCTGGTATCAGCTAGTGACAAAAGACCAACTGAGGAAAGCGCCCTAGGGAAGTCTTACAAAGATTCAAGAGGCGGGACTCAAAGTAAAAAATAAAAAATGCAGCTAGCCACCGAGAAAGTTGAATTCCTAGGGGTACCTAATAGATAAAAGAAGGAATCCACCCCATGGACCAGAAAATCAAAGCAATAAAAGAAGCTCCCAGACCCAAAAATAAAAACAGACCTGCAAGCATTTTTGGATTCATTAACTCTATAATGTCTTTCTGCCGCAGAAGGCAATGACGGCAGAACCATTACAACAGATTGCTGGATAAGAACAGCTACCTGGAACTGGGGCGACGTGAAGAAGCCGCGTTCCAGGAAATAAAAGACTTGCTGACAATCCGAATCTGTGTTAATTCAATACAGCGAAACCCTGCCACTGACAGTCACCTCACTCATCACCGTTCGGCATCAGAGCGGTACTCAGGCCAACCCGGCTACCTGATGGGAGAGAAGCGCCGATCGCGTTCTATTCCAAAATGCTATCTAAAGCAGAGAGAAACTACAGCCAATTGGACAGAGAGGTGCTAGCAGCGATAACTGGAGTCAAAGTGATTCCATGAATACCTCTATGGCAGGACTTTCTTCATTAATTACAAACCACAAGCCACTCTTGGGAATACTCGCAGGAGAAACAAGGCCACCCCAAACATACTGTCACCATGAAATGACGAAGTGGTCCGAGGTTCCTTGCCGCAGATACAATTACAAATTAATCCACTGGCCAAGGAAGGACATATCACATACTAATGCCCTGAGCCGTTCTCCCTGCCTGAAATGGGAAGTGACGCCAGCACCAACCACATCCACACTACAAATTGAGACACTACCAAACCTACCCATAACCGCAGCGGACATTGAGCAAAAGAAACCGCAAGAGACCAAAAGATGGTGTGGATTTTAAACTGGGTAGGAAAAAGGATGGCCAAAAATATGAGATGGACGAGAACTTTTAAACCATTCCAAAAACAGACAGATGGAACATCAATGTTAAAGGTTGTTATACTATGGGGGCATCAGGGTAGTCGTACCGGAAATACTCCAAGAACAAAGTTCTGTATATCTTGCATGAAGGACACCCGCGTATCATACGAATGAAATTTCCTGGCCAGGAGTTATGTATGGTGGCCAAGGATGGATAAGATATTGGGAAATGGTGAAGTGTGCGACTCAATAACCAAAAATCCAGACCTTACACCCCCTGCTGCCACTGTGCTTGAATGGGAAAACACCGAGGGACCCTGGGTTGAGAAATACAGCATAGAATTTTCAGCGGCCGACAAAAGGACACACATTTTATTAATAGTAGACGCTTGGTCAAATTGGGTTGGAGGTAAGCATCATGAAACTCCACAACAACGAACTCCACAAACAACATCATCAGACAGCTTGAGGAAGCTGTTCACAACACATGGGTTGCTGGATCTATTGGTTCAGACAAATGGGCGCAGTTCACGGCGTTGACATGTTGAAAAGTTCCTCGGCCGACAATGGCATAAGGCATGCCTTGACAGTGTGGCGAGTCGACCAGCTAGCAAACGGAATGGGCGGAACGCATGGTTCGGTATATGAAAAGAGACTATAGAGAGAAACGTAGACATGGGGACATACAAGAAAAATCTGCAAAAATGCTAACTATACAACACCTAAACACCTAACACCACAACGAATAAAAAGCCCAGCAGAAACTATTGATGGCAGAAAATTAAGATTGCATCTAGATAGATTACACCCCACTTACAGCCCTGAAAAACCAGCAGACTTCTCTAGTAAAGCACCACACATTTAGAACAGGGGACCTGGTCTACGACAAAAATTTCACGGGGCACCCACTTTGGATACCGGCAACCAATAACCCAGATAAACAGGACCCCAGTCATACAGATTAGAAACAGAAGATGGAAGAAGCTGGAGGAGACACATAGTCACACATAGATCAACTGAGATCACGAACACTAGAAAGAAACACTAACAAACCCAGGTGTGAAGGAAAAGAACACATACCCACCCCAGAACCACATCAAACATTAAAAAATAATAATAACTAGATCAGAGAGGGGGGAGACCCCTCAAACACAAATAAGAGGGGAGGGGGAGACCCTCCACTAGCACAAGAAACATCGCAACCAACCCTAACAACAACCTGCCAACCAACATCACCAGTAGACCCAGAAAGAAAGCACAATTACTTACCTGAAGATGACTTTGGTAGAAAGGAACAGGCAGCAGAAAACCAACACGAAGCCACTCCGGAAGGGAGCAGCTGAGCCGACTCTACTAGCCCAGATAGGCCGGACAGGAGCAGCATGGCTGACTCCACCTTCCAGGAGGTTCCACGGAGAAGGACGGGAGAAACAGCGATCCCGTCCGAACCGGCCGAAGACAACAACGCAACTGAGCTGCACAGGTCAAGTAGACAACATAAAAGCCCCACCTACTTACGTGACTGCATAACATAGGTTGGACTAAACCAAGTGGGGAGGGGTGTTCTATATTAGTATACTTGTAATACCGCTTCTTAATTGGTCCACCAATACTACACTGTGATTGGTTCTTCAACGATACTGGGATTGGTCCGCAATTGCCGCCCTGTGATTGGTCTGCCTGAGCGGTGGGAGATTCAAGGAGCTGTCATTGGCCACGAGCCGCAAGCAGCCGCTATAAAAGAGGCTTCCGCAGCTCCGCAGTCAGACAGATTTCAGGAACTAAATAAAGAGTTGAAAGTCACACTGGTCTCGAGTCTCTTTTTTCCCACGACATGATAAATATGTTCATAGGATAGAATCTTACTGATCTTTTCATTATGGCTCCCATGAACTGGCAAGGAGTCATGTAACTGTAGATATAACAGTTACATTTTGGTTGTTCTTCTACTTAAGAAAAATATTAGAACATTTTTAACACCATAGTATCAATCCCAGCCAGTCATTTTTGAGAGAATTTATTCTCAAATGACGCAGATCCTTCACTTGTATAAAACCTGTAGTTGTGAAAACAATAGAGCAGTTTCCATTGCGTATTTTATCTTTTATTGTACACAACATTTAAATTTACATAGCATTAGCTCTTACGTTAATTGTTTCTGAATGTAACTTGGAGAATCACTTAAGAATTAATATTTTTAAAAAATGTGTTTAAAACAGAGCAACTTATGTACTGCAGTCCAATTGGTTTATTTCCAACAACATTTAGGCACCAGAGGTCTTATTCTAACGTAACAAAGGTTAATTAAAAGTAAAAGAAAGTAAAATTTATTTCCATCACAATATTCTGATTTAACATTATGCCTAATACTGATATTTTTATACTATTCTCCATTTCACCTGAATCATCAAAACCATACAGTAGTGTAGTGTTTCAGTATGGCTTAGCCCCAGAGGTGATATTCAGCAGGTTCTGACCAGTTCTGGAGAACCGGTAGTGGAAATTTGGAATACCAGCAAATACCACCTCTGACTGGCCCCATCCCCATCTATTCTGTGCCTCCTGAGTCCCAGCTGATCGTATCCGTCTTCTTTTGTTGCCCTGCACAGGAGAACGGAGCTGGAAAGCAGGTTAGTGGGGTGGAGAGGGAATGGGATTTTGCAGTAATGTTTCCCCAGGAATGGGAATGGAATGGATATTTTACAGTATCCTTCCCCTGCCATGCCTACCAAACCATGCCACACCCACCAAGCCACTCCCACAGAACCGGTAGTAAAAAAAATTGAATCCCACCACTGCTTAGTCCCCAGGATGAGGGATGCTCAAACATGAATTTTCCTACACCATGTATTTTCCTTTTAGGGGAACTTTGCTCATACTTCCTGATCTCTTCCACTTTATCTGCTTAATCCAGAGTAGCATTTTCTAGTAGTAGAAAATGCTTTTCACAAAGGTTCCAGGTGAGGCAATTGTCAGAGCACTGCATCAGTGTTTTATATATTGTTTCCTTATCTTTTTCGGCTCTCTCGCTCTTTAAAGAATCCCTCCAGAGAGGGAGTCAAAAAGTTAATATGGGGGCCATATCCATGTGATTGAAGCCCTACCTTTTTTTTGTGAGCATAATACATGGAAAAATGGGCAGGGCTTTGATTGCATGATTGTGGCTTCCATATTGACTTTTTTGACCTACCTTCATTCTTGCACTGCTGTTCTTGCTTTGCGTATAGATGATAGTAAAAAAAAGTAATATTTCAGCCATGCTAAACAAACAGCGTGAAAACAATCCTTTGTTAGGAAAGAAGTTACAAACTAGAAATACAAGTGCACTCAGCCACAATCTTTTAAATGTCATTCTGAGGTCCTTTCTGACCAGTAAATCCTTTTTGTCTGGATTTAAACACCATCTTCAAAATGTTGTTGACAATATGATTTATATAAGTGAAGTCAAATCTATGAACAATTACTTTAATTATTATTCATTTGGTGACATCTGATATTTTCCCACAGCTAATGAAGCTGGAGAGACAGCCCTTGATATTGCTAGGCTACTGAATCATACTACATGTAAAGATCTGGTAAGCCACAGCAGATTCAACACAAATATCTAACATTGTCCTAAGGCCTTGACAAGAGCTGTCTGGATAATGTGCTCCAGACATAGCAATAGGCAGTATGTTTTCAAAATACAAAGTATGTTCAAATTATTATAGCTCTTCTGTACATGTGCCTTTTTTTCTGCAGCTTTTATCATAATATCTTCTCTAGTAGGTGTTCAGTTTTATTTAGCATAGCACTAAATTGAAAATTATAAGATCAGAACCATGTTGAGTCAAAATAAAAGCTGAAAAAAAATTGATTCAATATATTAAAGTGTTTCTGTTTTTATATGATTTATGTGCATGATTATTGTATAAAGAGGACAGAGTAACAGATTCTGCTCACTTGCAAACAAACATCTAGAGAATGTATTTCTGTTTTCTTCTGAATTACCGAAAAGTTAGACGTGTGTTCACACAGAGACACACACAAAAATATATAAAGGACAAAGAACATAAAGACAAAAAGAGGACATATCCTTCTCTTGCTAGGCATCTGGTATCTTCAGACATGAAGGAATTTCTACTAAGATTTCTTAATCACAGGCAAACCATGAAATGTGTTCTTACATATCATAATTTTATTCATAAAATTAAGGAAAGGACTGAAATGCCATGGTTTTGATACAAGTCCAATATCAGATGCAGCTCTCCCACCACCATTTTTAAAAAATCAGCTATAATAGGTAGGTTTTCGTAGATCAGAAATAATGTAGTTGAAATCTCAAAATATTCAGTCCTCAGCCCTGAATTTGTTCCGTCTGGAAATAAAGTGTGTGAGACCGGGTTCCAACAAACAATTCTTTCTTTATTCAAACAGTAAAGTGACTTGTAATAGAACATTTGCCCAAGTTGCGGCAGCCCTTCTTATAGCGGCTTGCTCATGGCTTGTGGCCAATGACAGTTGTTTAAGTGTTCCCGTCGTCAGGCGGGCCAATCGGAATAGTGCTTAAGTAACCAATCCGAGAATGGCCTTTTCAGCCAATCAGTTTCAGATATTTGGAGTCTACCAAGTTCTATACACAACACCCCTCCCCCCTTGGTTTCATCCAACGTGCTTAACATAGTCACGCAGGTAGGTGGAGCTTCTGCGGGTCCTACTTGACCTGCGCAGCTCAGTCTCAGCATGGTCCTCAAGCGGTTCAGACGGGATCACTTTCTCTCCGCATCTTCTCCATGGAACCTCCTGGAAGGGTGAGTCAGCCTTGCTGCAGTTTTCTCGGCTGGTTGAGGTGCTCCGCCAACTCCCTCCTGTTCGTCCAGGCTGGTCGAGCTGGCCTGGCTGTCTCCTTCCAGGAAGGCCTCGCCTCGCTCTCCTGCTCCTGGACTTCTTCTCTGTAGGTCGTCTATGGGTAAGCGCTTTTTTGTTTCATTTGAGTTTCTAGTTCGGATTTGTCTAGTGATGTTGTCTTGTTATTGGAGGTTCGTCTCTCCCTTTTTTATTATTTTGTGTTCCCCCCCCTCCTTGGTTGTTTTTGGCTCGTTTATTGGAGTTTGGCGGCGGTAGTGTAGTGTAGCGTTCTAATGTGCAAGAGCGAAGCTGGTTGATGTGCCGCTTCCATGTTCTGCCATCGTCGAGTGCAAGTCGGTATGACCAAGGGCCCTGTGATTTGGGTAACTGTGGTTGGAAGCCATCATGGGTCCCCGGTAAGGTTTTTAGCGTAGACTAAATCGTCGATTTCAAAAGAGTGATATCTACTGGGGAAGTCAGGAGGTTTGTCCCAGGTATAGGTGGGGTGCAGTCAATCGAGGTAGGAATGCAATTTCCTACCCATGAGGAGTTCAGCTGGGCTTTTGTTAGTGTTTGTGCTAGGGGTGATATGTTGAATGGTTAATAATCTGTTAAGTTTATCTTGCATGTCCCCCCGTGTCCATTTTTTCTAGGGCCTCCTTAGTATAATGAACATGCGTTCAGCTCATCCATTTGAAGCCGGATGACCCGGCGCTGTCAGGGCATGTCCGATGCCCTGTGCGGCCAACTATTGCTCGAAAGCTAAAGCGGTAAACTGGGGCCTATTGTCCAAGACTATTACATCAGGCAGCCCATGCGTGGCAAAAAGTCTGTTTAAACTATTTCATGACTGCCTCGGTAGTAGTGGGTGCCATAAGAATAACCTCTAACCAGTTCGAGTAGGCGTCCACGATTACAAAAAAGGTGTTCCCTTTTGTTGGCCCAAGCAAAGTCAATATGCAGTCTCGACCATGGGCCTCTGGGAGTTTCCCATTCCATGACTGGTGCCAGTGGGGGGTAGGCTTGATTTTTGGCAGTCATGGCATGTTGTCCTTGTCCAGCCCTGGCCACCAGATGTAACTGTTGGTCAGGGCTTTAAATTTTTACTATGCCCGGGTGTCCCTCGTGCAACATGCACAACACTTCTTCCTGAAATTTTTCTGGGATTACCACCCTGTCCCCCCACAGTATACAACCTTTTTTCAATAGACAGTTCAGTCTGTCAGGTGCGAAAAGGTTTAAAAGTCTCACCTCTGTTCTCATCCGGCCAGCCCTTACCTACCCAATGCAGGGTTCGAGCTGTCAGTGGGTCTTTCGTGGTAGCTTTAGCGACGTCTGCCTGCGGTTAGTGGCAGATTCGGATAGGACTTGATTTGGAGAGTGGAGATGGTGGGAACTGGGTCGTTCTCCATGTTGGGCAGCGGGGAACGGCTCAAGGCATCCGCATGGGTGATGGTCTTTCCTGGGCGATGGCTGAGTGTATTAGTTGTATGCAGTGAGGAATTCAGACCACCTCGTCATTCTTGGTGATAGAATGTTCGGGGTTGGTTTGTTTCCTGCTAGGATCCCTAGCAGGGGTTTGTGGTCTGTGATTAGAGAAAATGTCCTACCATAGAGGTATTCATGGAATCTTTTGATGCCGGCTATGATTGCAAGGGCTTCTCGGTCAAGTTGGCTGTAGTTCCTTTCCGATTTTGACAGTTTTGGAATAAAAGGCAATTGGTGCCTCTCTGCCATCTGGTAGTTTTGTGGCTCAGGATGGTGCCGATTCCAAAAGGCGATGCATCACAGGTGACCATCAAAGGCAGAGTGTTGCTGTACTGTATCAGAATGGTGTTAGAAGTTAATAAGTCCTTGATGTTTTGGAATGCTCCTTGTTCCCGGTGGCCCCATTTCCATATACTTTTTTTATCTAACAATCGATGTAAAGGTTCTGCTATGGTCACTTTTTGGGGCAGGAAAGACATTGTAGAAATTAATGAGACCTAAGAAAGGCTTGTAAGTCACTTTTGTTCTTAGGTCTGGGTGCGTCTTTTTATCGCCTTAATTTTCTTTTCAGTGGGGTGTATCCCTTGCTCATCTATCAGGTAGCCTAAAAATTCAAACCTGGTCGGTGGCTAGTTTACATTTTTCTTTCTTGACTTTCAGCCCTGCTTCTCTGAATCTTCGCAAAACCTCTTTTAGTCTATGTTCTTATTGGTTTGCATTTTTGGCTGATACTAATACAATCAAAATAGGGGACGACTTCTTTGATTCCATTTAGAAGGCGCTCCATGAGGCTTTGGAAAAACGCCCGGGGCAACACTAACGCCAATATTGAGGTCGGTTGCACTTGAAATGCCCCTCTGCGCGTGACTATAGTCTGTGCTCTGCAGTTTCAGGGTCAACTTGTAGCTGTTAATAACGCTTGTGCAAGATCAAGTTTTGCAAAAAAATTTCCTTCCCCTGGGGAGTGGCAATAAGTGTTGTACTAGTTATGCGCTTTGGTTGGAGTGCATGATTTAGGGTTGCCTTATAGTCTGCACAGATGCGCACTGACCCATCTGATTTGACAGGAGTCACGATGGGTGTTAACCTGGCATGGTCTGGCAGGTTCTCTAACACCCCTTGTGCGATAAGTTTGTTTAGCTGTTCATACTATTTTTGGCTTTAAGGCAAAGGGAACGTGTCTGGCTTTGAGCCTGATGGGAGCTATCTTTGGGTCTAGGCTGAATGTTATTGGGGTCCCTTGTACTTGCCTAGGGTCCCGTCGAATACATCTGGAACTCTTGCAGCAGGCTCTCTTCCCAGTTGGCCGCAACTATGCTGTTGATCCCGGTCACTCCAATTTCCAGGGGCGCAAACCATTTGATTCCCAGCAGGCTAGGGAGATCACGGTCGATCGATTGTTAGAGGCAGTATTTCAGTGTGGTTTTTAAATTCTACTAGAAATGTCCCAAGGCCCACTGCCGGGATCCGGTTTCCCTGGTAATCCTTTAGTATCAATTTTTGTTGTTCCGGTTCTCTTTGCTTGGTGTCTTGTATCAGGCTTCTGATAGTGTTCCAAGATACCAATGACAAGTATGATCCGGAGTCTACTTCCATCTCACAGGGCTTTCCTTTCGTTTTATTTCACATTGCATTCTGTTTTCGACCTTTTTGCGTTTGCTGCCCTGGCATTTCCAATGGTTATTGTTTGGTGTGTTTCTTCTATGTCACTCATTCGCTGGTTCCTGCTCTCTCGGCTCCATCTGCTTCTGGCTTGTCTCTCTTCATTTCTAGTGGGGGGTCTGCCGTGTCTTTTTGGGACCATAGCTCTTTTTGTTTTGGCAGACCCTTGCGATGTGCCCCCGTTTTTCACAAGCTCTACAAATGGCATCTAGGAACCTGTATTCTAAGCACGGGTGATTTCCTCCCACATCCAGCACAGTGGAATTCTCGCTGTTTCTTCTTTTTTCCCACCATTTTTTTTCCGACTGAATCCTGTGTATATCTTCATTGTCGTCATCAGTGTCGCTCGGGGAATCGCGTTCTTCATGGTGGGCAGTCACTGTAGGCTGTTTCTTGCTTCCTTCTGCCTTCTTTTCTCGGGGTTGATTCGGCAGATCTGGAATTGAGTTCATCTGACGCATAGTGGCTGCGGATTTCTTGGCTGCTTCAGCAGCGGTGGCTTCTGCGATGGCCTCTGCCACTGTGATATTTGATCTGTTTAGCAGCTTGCTTTGGAGTGTAGTGTCCTTCAATCCGAGGACCACGTGGTCCCTCATCCGCTCGTCCATGTTCTGGAACTCGCAGGCTTCTCCGATGTGTCTTAGGGTTGCTACAAAGTCTCCGATGCCTCTCGGCTTCCCGTTGGTCTCATTTTGTAAAACTCATGTCTTTTGATCAGGTTGGAGACCACAGGTGTGTAATGGGCTTGAAGCATTCTGTTCAGTTCAGGCCATGCCATCTGCTTAACGTCTCTTGGTTTAGCTAGCGCCTTGGCCATTTTAAAAAATGGCTGGCCACAGTGTGTGAGGAATACAACCCTCTTTCTCTGGTCAGTTATCTCCTGTAGCTCATTGCTTTCTAAGAACATCAGAAAGCGAGCAATGTACGACTCCCAACTTCCTCGGCTGGGTTGAACGGTGCAGGAAGCACATTATTACCAGCCATCCTCTGTCGCTCAGTTCTGGTTGCCGCGTGCTTCGGTCTCGCTCTTCTAGGATGATCCAACCTTTGTCACAAGTGTTCCATCTGGAAATCAGGTGTGTGAGACCGGGTTCCAACAAACAACTCTTTATTCAAAGGGTAAAGTGACTTGTAATGGAACGTTTGCCCAAGCCGCGGCAGCCCTTCTTATAATGGCTTGCTAGTGGCTTGTGGCCAATGACAGTTGTTTAAGTGTTCCCGCCATCAGGCGGGCCAATCGGAATAGTGCTAAGTAACCAACTCCGAGAATGGCCCTTTTCGGCCAATCAGTTTAAGGTATTTGGAGTCTACCAAGTTCTATATACAACAGAATTCAGAATAGAAAGAATAGAATAGAATAGAATAGAATAGAATAGAATAGAACAGAACAGAATAGAATAGAATAGAATAGAATAGAATACTTTATTGGCCCAAGTGTGACTGGACACACAAGGAATTTGTCTTGGTGCAAATGCTCTCAGTGTACATAAAAGAAAAGATACATTCATCAAGAGTCCTGTGCTGAAATTGGTCTTGTGATTTTTCCTATGAGATTTTTCAGTTTTTGTTCAGTTTAGTTTTGAGTATTTGAAAATAATTTTTAAACATGTCCTAACTCAATGTCTGGGGAAAAAGCCAAATCTACAATGTATTTTAAAAGACAGGCAGAATCAGAGCCAATCAAATATCAGGGGGTGCTGTTGCAAAAGGGGCAAAGCACATCTCTAGAGTGCCACAAGGTGATATGGCCTAAGCCAGAGTTTCTCAACCTCACCAGCTTAAAATGTGTGTATTTCAACTCTCCAAATTCCCCAGGCATTAGAGAATTGTGGGAGTTAACATCCACACATCTTAAAGTTGCTGTGGCTGAGAAATACTGGCCTAAGCAATGGAGCTGGAAGTGATAGAAAAGGCTTTGAATAGCTTGGAATACAGCTATAGTTTTCTGTCTGCCCATATCATCTGAAAAAGCTCAGTGGAGGGAGTTCCCTTACGATGTCTACCTTTGGGACTGAATGGAAGAGGAAGGGAGGGAGGGAGGAGGGAAGGTTGCATCACTGATAGATGATTGAAAGGATATTAATTTTTATCCTTTGACCGTATTTTGTCTAACAAATGCAAAATAAAAATCACCTTGAGAATTTCTGTGAAATTCTTCTTTGAAATTTCTAAACGGCTTCTCTTCCACAGAACTGAATTAAAACTGAAAAAGCAGAACAATTGTTCCATGTAAGACTACTTTGAATTCATAGCACAGTATTGCATAGTAGTATGATTATTTTTTATCTAAATATTTCTTCCCTTTTTCCCCCTGCTACTTCCTAATTTCCATTGAAAGTCCCAAACACCAAAGAAAACAGATGTTAGTCCAGTGGGGTTAGAAATGCTAGAAACTTTCCCCATACAAAATGATCATGAGCAGAGATGGAGTGTTCTGTATCTTCCAGCTATTGCAGGCTGAAAATAATCAGTTCAATATGCGTGCCCATGTTGAATATGACTGGCAGCCAGGCCAAGAGGAGATGTTTGAAAGTGATGATGAATTGGATGAAAAGGTAAGATCTCATCACTTCTGGTCAGGCTGAAATGTATAACTATTTATTATTTAATTGGTATGGTATTAACAGGTTAATTGACTATTTATTGGATATATTTTCTGGTACCAATTATTTGAAAACTGCATAGATATTTATCACAGTCACTGAATTCTAAAATCAATTAGGTCCTGTCTAATTTGTTAGACTATTTTGATATTCCTAGGACAGAGTCTTGCATTAAGTTCATGTCGTTGAATATCAGGGCCTTGAGCATATTTCATTTGGTGGCTAAGTGGCCACTCACAGATTTTCATTCAAACGTTGTGCTCTAGATAGACTACCTGTTACTATATATTTAAGGCCATCTTTTTAAAGAGGATGTTTTTGCTAATATAATGGTCTCAAATATGATGATACAAATATATGAATATAAAGAATACTATCTTCAACTTCACTTTTCCAGTAATGTAGTCTATTTGTATATTTCAGCCCTGTGTGGTGAAAAAAGATCGCTTTCATCGCCCACAAAGCTGCTACACTCTTCCTGGGCCAGCCTCTCAGTCATGGAAGAATCCAGCCGACTTTTTCAGAGGAACCAGTCCAGCATCCCAGGACAAATTCCATGACTTATATGCTATACCACATGCCTCTAGATCTGCTGAAACAGCATCTCCTCCTACTTACACTCCTTCAGGCCCTCCACTGCCACCACGCAATGCACCCAGAGGTAAGACAGTGTTTTTGATACTCCTTTGTATATTAGTCTTGGAATTATATCAAATTTTTTAAATGTTAATTTTAGTAAAAGTACTAATCTATTTTAATATTTAATGCAATCTGTGTTAAAACAATGCACTTGTGCTTTAATATAAATACAGTAGATGAATCTGAGGATATGATTAATCTATTCACCTTATTTGCTTCTTACAGTTTATTAATATTTCTGTAATTGAATTTCTTTCCCAGCCCCCAGCTTCCCTCCACCATTACCCCAAACTAGCAACTCTGTCTATCCTGTAGATACAACAACTAAAAGAGCTATGCCTCCACCTTTGACCATTAGGCATAAACGGACCTCTTCAGAGCCTCTCCCTTCAACGCCACTGAATCATAGTCCTTCTGATGGTAAGAGAGCCTATTGAACCATTGCAACTGGAAAATTTACTGTTGTGGAACAGGGAAAGCCTAAAATAAAGAGATATATGAAGTGACTTTATATTGATTCAGATAACTGATCCATTATGCTTTTGACACTGGTTTTACTATGTTTCTAAATCATTAGACAAAGTTCGCTTCGTAACAGAGGAAAAATAGCTTTCATTCTGTTTTTTGTTAGATTCTAGATCTTTCTCACTTCCAAGGCGCTGCTCTCCAGAAGGAGCTTCTCCTAGGAGTTTGAGGTAATTGTGTATACATAATATGCAGAATATCACCAAAATATGCAGAATATCACTGGAGAAGAGCCTAATGCTGGGAAAGATTGAGGGCAAAAGAAGGGGATGACAGAGAATAAGTTGGGGTCACTGAAGCTGGATGGATGGGGTCACTGAAGCAGTAGGCGTGAGCTTAAATGGACTCCGGAGGATGGTAGAGGACAGGAAGGCCTGGAGGAACGTTGTCCATGGGATTGTGATGGGTTGGACACAACAACAATATGCAGGACTGAATAAAAATGCTACCCCTCTGAAGCTGGGTTTACTCTGAGGGTACATCCTGGTTTTGAGTAGTCTAAGAGGTTCTCACGTTGATTGCATGTGAGATGAGATTGCATGGGAAGTGGTTGGTAATGGGAATATAAAAGCTACTGTGACCCAAAAAAAATCATTATCACTATTGATCATGTTGGGAATAGCTGGGACTGTGGAAATCTCTTAAGGGTATTTTGTAAATGTAAATTTAAGCTACGTTGCACGAGAATATCTACACGGAGGCTATAATTTAGACACGTTCAGTAACAAGGAGAGGATTATTCATCTCTCTCTATATATATATTAGAGTACATAGAGTACATACATAGTATGTATGTATGCGTATAATTTTCCTCTCCCTCTTCCTCTCCACCTGCATTATTTCCCTCAGTTCTCAGCCATCTGAACTCTCTGAAGATTCCTGGCAGCAAGGTAAGATAATTTCTTTGAAATATATTATTTATTTGTAACTGAGAATTGGTATCTCTTTCTTCAGGGAGGCATTTCAGTTGTGAAGAAAGTCAACCTACATAACTGCCTGCAATAGTTGTCCGGGGGAGGAAGATGGGAAAAAAATACTTTTTCAAGTTTTATCATTATGAAAAGTAGTGCTACAGAAAGTGCAATTATATGACTGCTATAAACTTTGCATTGATAGCATGTAGAAATTAATAGAGAAAAGTTTTCCAATCCAAATTCAGAAATATTTATCAAATTATTTAAACACAGAAAGTCATCTATTTCACAGTTTATCCTAAAATAACAATAATGTTATAATTTATAAACTATTTATTTGATAGCTAATTTTGATCAAAATCTCTGATTTGGAAATTGAGGTGGAATACACCAAAGAACTTTTTTTTTGCTGGGATAAAATGGTTCCTGCCATATAACTGCTTTAAAATATTTTGACAGATACTACATATTCCTTCTAAAACACATTTTACACTTCAAATCTGACTTCTGTTCAGTCATAATAAACACTTTTGATTTATATTGTGATGTCATTCCCACTTTTAAAACTAGCAATTCCGGAAACAATAAAAGCAAAACAATTGCTATTATATCTCTTGAAGCCCATTAGCCATAAGAACACTGAGATTATGGTGTACAGCTATATTTCTCAATCTTAGCAACTTTAAGATATGTGGACTTTAGCTGGGAGTTGGCAATAAAATAATATAAAATTGCCACATAAAATTGCCAAGATTGTGAAATACTGGTCTAGGAGATGATGAAGGTTGCCTACCCTGATCTGTGATGGAAATGACAGCTTTTATAGCATACTACTATAGCTCTATAGATTCAAGAGAAGCCATTTTGGCTATGAAGTTGAACCCATGCTCTATAAAAAGCAATCTTGGCAAATGGCTGCACAGTTATTCTTGAATCCACTCTTACAGAAGTGATCCATTAGGTGTCCTACATTGTATGGGAAGCATATATGATACAAATAGTATTGAATCAAATTACACAGCATTAACACACCAACATGCATTCTGCATAATCACTCAGATTATCCAAAAATGATATGAAAATGACATTTCTTTTTACATTGCAGCTGCCTTGGAAGGAATGAAGATTCCTTCTGAGCCAAACCAAAACTCAAGAGAGAATCACTGGGCTTCTTCTCGGTCTTCTGAATCATCAGATGACATTCCTCCACCACTGCCAAAAAGGGGGCACATGGTAGGTTCTTAAACTTAATATCCTGAGGTTATTTTTGCATATAATACCCATTTATGGGCTAAGGTAATTTTCTTCTTTTGAAATAAAATCTCCTAGATATTGTCTAAATATATATGAGCCCATATTCAGATATGATTTGGGAGCAATTAACTGTTGGTTGTTCAATATTTCAATTAAAAAAAAAGAAATGCCACAGTGTATAATTATCTGCACTGAAATATTTAGCAATTAAGAAATCCATTGTGTGATGGTCTCATTTTACATGTTTAGGTCTTCTTCACAAGAAGAAGATTTCATTTCATAAACTGGTACTAATAAAAAATCCAGTCAGCTTGGCTATGTGGATGTATGGGACACATGCACAAATACATAAATTATCTTTAAAACCCCAGAGGTACCTACTGTTCTGAACATTTCTTCTTTTTATTTGCCTTATATTTGTATGGTTAGCTATTGCAATTCTGTGTGACATACAGTAAATCCATACTCTTAAGCTTAATACTGTTTGCTTATGGTAGAATGCATCCTTTCTACATCGTGTCAGAGCCCTTTATGATTGTCAGGCTGATCATGAAGATGAACTCACTTTCGTGGCTGGAGAAATCATTATAGTAGAAGGACAAGAGGATTCCAACTGGTGGGTAAGTGTCATTTAATTCTGTATGATTAATACTGGAAATTCCTTACTGAGCACAGAACACAATCCCTAAGACTTCAGGTTTGTGGCAAAGATTCTGTGAAGGAGCTTATAAAAGTTTTCCTACTACTGTAAGTCATTGTGTCTGTTGTTGGCAATGGATAGCATGGCAGGTGTATATCAGGCAGGAGCAGGCACTGGAATATTCTGAGTATTTAGCATCTATTTTTAGATGGCATCTAACTTTTCAAAAAAATCGTTCAAACTTTATATTAATTTTCAGTTATGCCTTAGAATAATGCTATATTGGGACCATTGTGGGAAAATGAAAATGGTAAACAGATTTAGTTGCCTGGCAGTATTCAGGATTCTTGGTCTGCTACAAAAAATAAGCATTAAAGGTGTTCTTAACAGTTGGGTACAGACTCATCCCACCTAATGTATCCCTATTCCAATATATGGAAAATGATGCAATCAGAAATACTGATAAGCATGTACATCTTCTTAAAGAGCTTCTCGTTATTGTGCACTGTTCATACTCTCTTTTAAAAGTCTTTCCTTTTGTTTTATTTTTTCAGCATGGCAGGATTGAAGGATACCCTCACAGAAAAGGTGTCTTCCCAGTATCGTTTGTTTATATACTACCTGAATAAGAATACATCTAATACACTCAAAGTACAATTCACTCTACTGTAACAGGGCCTCCTGCCCTCTCAAAACACAATCAATAGTTGTAAAGAAACACTTACTGGAGTTGAAATACAAATCACTGGTACTGAAATGTCATATAGAGGACTCATATTTCTCCTCAATTCATTGGCAAGAAGTCCACTGAATTATTTTTTAAATGGTACCAGAACTTCAAGAGTTTGATGAACTCATCAAACATACATGTGTTAAAAGTGCAATTTCTTGCTGTCGCTGTTTGTTCATGAATGCAAAAGGTATGTGGGTACCTTTCAAACGCTACTGTCATCCAGCTATTAGGCTACAGAATAATTTAAGAAAAAAAAATCACTGTTCCAAAATTTATTGGTGTACAAAATAATATAATTCACAATAATAAGAGATAAAGAAAGAGAAGAAATGAATCAAACATGTCATAAGAAAATGCCTGTGCCTATTGCTTATTTCTAAATGTGAGAAACACATACGGAAAAAAAATGCAAATGTATAGTGTTTCTTTATACTTCTCTTCCATGTATTCATGAAACATGAGGGAAAACATTCTCAGAAATAATGCTTTAGAATGTCTATGGAGATTTTCAGTCATCCAAGTCATGGTTGTCCCAAAGGTAGATTTTGTTTTTGAAGATGTTTCACTTCTCCTGCAAGAGATGAGAAGTTAAACGTTTTCAAGGAAAAACAAAGTCCTGTTTTCTTTTGAAAAAGCACCATTGGGACAATGTCTTAGGAATTGCAAAATTCCAGTATATTAGTTTTTGAATTAAAACAATCATGTTGTTTCTGATTTTACTGTACTTCTAATGTGCAATTTATGTATTCCATAAGGATTCCGACTGAGGGATGAAAAAGAATGTGGGAAATTTACTTGCATATGAAATATCAAAAAACAAAAATCACAAAATATATTTCAGTTTCTGCAAACCCATCCAGTCCTTTCTTGAAAACATTGTTTATTACGGAAAGACAATAATACATACACTAATTCAGAGTCTTTTAATTTTCCAGTTAGATGCATTCTTCTCCTACTATTCATAATAAAGTCTTAGAATAAAGTTGGTATGTTGAAATCTCATTTTCCCTAAGTTAAAAAGGACAGTCCTTTTAAATCTCCATATATATTTCTAATAATGCAAATGATGCTATTAATGCAGAATTCTTCTATTTGCTGTTAGGTTACTAAAATAAATACAGTACCCCAAAAGTCTTAATTGTGGTTTATATTATAGTACTTCTGTTTATTAAGAATGTGATATTCCACCTTTAAGAGCAATTTGGATTCTTGTTTCTGAATTGAATATAGCTCATAATCATCTCTTATCCATGCTAACTTTACTGATAAGAGGATTAGAAAATGTTGATACCAAAATGGTAGTACTATATATTATTTATTTCATCTATTTAATTTTTTTTTGGGGGGGGGGATAATTCTCAAAAATTATCTGTCTTCATTTATATTAATAATAATTTACTAAATTATAAATTGTTGTTAACAGAATAGAAGAATCCTATAGTTATTCATCCTGCTCCCCCATGCAAATGTTTTTTGAGTGCCACTCTGCTTTGTCCTTGGTTTATTGGTAAATATCTTTGCTGTGTTGTTTCCAGTATAAAAAAGAAATGTTCTCAAAAGTAAAAGTAGGAAGTGGCCATATGTTGAAATAGAAAAAGAGAAAAAACCTTAACATGACTGTTCATGGAACCTAGATTTTTCTACCTTCATGGATATAAATAAATTAGAGTAGTACATAGTACAAGTGATTCTGAATGAAATGCAAACAGAAATGCTTATTCTAAATAGCAACATGAACACAAACTGCAATGTAGTTTTAATGTCACTGAAATTTAATAAATAAAACTAAATTTTAAAAATCAGAATGCTAATCCCTTTTAATATTTTAGTTAAAATTTTACATTACAATAAAAGTATAAAAAAGAAAAGAAAAGGAATAAGAAAAAAAATAAGAAAAAAAGAAAAAAGAATTAAAAAAAAGAACTTTGACTTCTGTCCTTCTTTCTATCAAGTAATTGGCACGTTACTTTTCCCCCTCTGTAGCTGTTTCTAATACATAAATCCATAAGTTATCAGTTCAGACTTTTTTTCTTTCAGCAAAAAGTTCACATAAGGATTTTTTTTTAAATGAGTGAAATCTTTGTGTTTTTTGCAAATACTGAAATAATATATATACCTTAAGAAAGAAAGCATACATAAATCCAGAACTCAATATTGCTAAAATTGTTTGAAAATTATTAATTTGTATTCATATGGCAAACAGCTACCAAATCAGGACTGCAAACATGTAGATAGCCACTACATGTCAGCAAAGAGAAACAAAAAAATTCTAGCTTTCTAAAGATTATGCAGATTTGGCAGTCCAGATCTATTGTCCTTGTTATAGAAAGTTAAGGGAATTTCTAGTCCTTCAGATTTGCTCAAATTCAATCTTTAGGAGATATTGGGAGATCTAACTTCTGAACGCTATAAATTTTACATGTATTCTGTTCTATATGTAAATGGTTGAATCCTAAACTACTGTTCTGATTGGCCCAGATAAGTAAGAGGTGGATTGGTTCACTAGGAACCAATCCAAAGAGCTGCTGAAAGGCGGCAAATTTAAAGGAAT
>BHFT01029781.1:0-21118 GCA_004320025.1 Laticauda laticaudata | reverse complement strand
AAGAGAAGAGAAGAGAAGAGAAGAGAAGAGAAGAGAAGAGAAGAGAATTCTTTATTGGCCAGGTCTGGTTGGACACACAAGGAATTTGTGGTATGCTCTCAGTGTACATAAAGAAAAAATAAAATACATTCATCAAAAATCATAAGATACAACAATTAATGATAGTCATAGGTTACTAATAAGCAATCAAATCATACTAGGAAACAAATAAAACAATATCAATTGTAACAATAGAAGCAACATGGTTATAGTCGTAAGTGGGAAGAGATAAGTAATAGGAAGGATGAGAAGAATACAGTTTTAGTAAATAATTTGACAGTATTGTGGGAATTAGTTGTTTAGCAGAGTGATAACATTTGGGGAGAAACTGTCCTTGTCTCTAGTTGTTCTGATGTGCAGTGCCCTGTAGTGTCACTTTGAGGGTAGAAGCTGAAACAATTTTTGCCCAGGATGTGAGGGGTCTGTAAGTATTTTCAGAGCCCTCTTTTTGACTTGTGCAGTGTACAGGTCTTCGATTAAAGGCAGGTAGGTAGTAATTGTTTTTTCTGCAGTTCTAATTATCCGTTGAAGTCTGTGTCTGTCTTATTTGGTTGTAGAGCCAAACCAGACCATTATAGAGGTGCAGATGACAGACTCAATAATTATTCTGTAGCGGCTTGCCTCCAGAAGTTGTGGGTGCTTATGCAGTGGGTTAGGTAGAAGACTAGAATATCTCCAAGGGTCCTTCCATCTCTAATTCTATATTCCTAAACAACCAAAGAGAAAGAAACAGCTTTCAGTCACACACACACACACACACACACACACACACAGAGTGTTCAGCAAGGTATTTGAGTATTTTCCAAATCTTACTATTGTTCTGTGTTCCACCTGATTTGGAGGGGATAGATTATATTTTAATTAAAAGGGAACCTAGTGAGCTGGAAAGTGAGCTCCCAGCCTTTCCAATAATTACTTTAAATTTTATTCCCTTGTTAAGTTTATTTGACCACCTGACTACTATGACTTTGGAGTCTTACAAGGTTTTTAAAAAATCCAGAAAAAAACAGAGTACAAAAATAACCCCACCGAAATCATTTTAAAAACATTTCAAATTAAAAGTTTTAAAACCAAGAATGCCTTTGGAGCTCACACAGATTTCAGAAGTTGTAGAGAACCCAGTATGCCTTTTAATAAAATGTATTCTTCACAAAATCTTCCAGATGTTCCTTCTTATTCTGGACTACCATTTATGGATCTTCTCCTACCATACACATCGATCCCAGTAGTACATCTAGTGGTGTATAGGTGAAATATTGTTTTGTATGTAGTCCATGCTCAGTCATGGTGGCCATTTCATGAACATGTCCAAGCCAGGCTTGTACAATTTGCAAGGATGGAACCTGCTGCGATAGATTACTGTCAATTATTAAGCCCTTATGAATTAAATGGCAATACAAATACACAAGTGTTTTTTTATTAATGTCAGATCTGCTGGAGTGTTGTTTTTGTTCAAGTTGGGCAATACAAGAAAACTACCTCTGTAATTTCCAGCAGTTTCCTTTATAGCCCATTTGCTGGACAAAGCACAGAGTTGGGTTTTGTCCATAAGCCAGAGAGATGGGAAACTTAAGAAGCATTTCCTGTTCTTGATTGCTTTTCCTGCGGTGGTTAAATGACTGACCATTTTTCGATCACTTCCAAGTACTCATTGTGCAAGCAGAGACTCATTCAAGCTGGCAGAAAGACTCGTGAACCCATTACAAAATGAGAAGAATCACACTGTTTCCAAATCAAGAGGACATGCTTGGTTTGTTTTTAATACTCAGGAAGGAGCTTTCTTTGTTTCTTCATACCCGTGAGAGAAAAACAAGAAATCCTTGTTCTCGTTCAGCGGTGGCCTTCGTAAATGACTTAGATGAGGGAATAGAAGGGGAGTTCATCAAATTTGCAGATGACACCAAGGAATAGCCAACTCCCCAGAAGATAAGCTGAGGATCCAAAGAGATCTCGACAGACTTAAACAATGGGCCCTATCCAACAAAGTGAAATTTAATGTGGAGAAAGGCAAGGTTTTACACCTGGGCAGAGGAAAAGGATCTAGGAGTACTCACCTCAAATGATCTAAGCCCCAGAGCTCACTGTAACAGCATTGCCAAAAAGGTTTTAGGAATTGTTAACCTTATTTTGTGAAGCTTCTTCTCCAGCAACATTGAATTGTTAATTAGGGCATACAAAATCTTTGCCACACCAATTCTTGAACACAGCTTGTCCGCCTGGAATCCGCAACATCGGATGTTAACACAATTGAGCTGGTTCAGAGATATTTCTCGAGGAAAGTACTTTACTCCTCTACTCACCATAAAATCCCTTATGCCTCCAGGCTCAAAATTTTGGGCCTGGACAATCTGGAACTGCAGCGCCTGCTGTCTGATCTTAGCATAGTTCACAAAATTGTCTGCTATAGCATCTTGCCTGTCAACAACTTCTTCAGCTTCAACCACAATATTACATAGATATTAATATGGCCAAACAACCAATACAAATTCAAGATAAACAGCTCCCAAACTCGATTACAGAAAGTATGACTTCAGCAACAGAGTGGTCAAATGCCTGGAATGCCCTACCTGACTCCATTGTTTACAGCCTCAACACCCTCACAGCTTCAACTTCAAAATGGGCTATTGTGGACCTCACCGCATTCGTAAGAGGTCCTTAAAGGGGTGTGCATAAGCCACTGCGTGCCTACCATCCCTTCTTACTGTCCCCTTTATCTGTATTTACTTCATAAATATGTAAATTATTTATTTACCTTTATCTGTATTTGTTCTTGTTTATTTCGTACTTGTTATCTTGTACATGTTGAACAATACTAAATAAATTAAACCAAGGTCAAGTACAAATTGATGAAACAGTGCTCAAAAAGAGTAACTGTAAGGGATTTGGATTTAGTGGAGTGAATGCACATCAAACATGAGGTCGCATGTGTGACAAGGGCGAGCCAAAAAGTTGCTAATAAAGATCCTTAGTGTATATAAACAGAGATGATCAAGACTCACTAAGTATCATTTCCACTTATAAAGTCACTTAGTAAGGCCACACTGGAATACGGAATCAGTTTTGGTTACCACATTACAAAAAAAAAAAAAGATGTTGAGACTTTGGAAAAAGGGCAAAGAAGAGCAACTGAGGTGATGAAGGGCTTGGAGGCAAAAACATTTGAAAAACAGTTGCAAGAACTTGACATGGACAGTCTAGAGAAAAGAAGGGCTAGCCTAGGGGGGACATGATAGCAGTAATCCAGTATTTGAGAGACGATCACAAAGAGGAGAGGGTCAACCTATTTTCCAAAGCACCCGAAGGCCAGACAAGGAACAACGAATGGAAACTAATCAAGAAAAGAAGCAACCTGGAATTCAGCAGAAGCTTCCAAACAGCGAGGACAATAAACCAGTGGAACAGCTTTGCCTTCAGAAGTTATGGCTGCTGAATAGAATGGAATGGAATGGAATAGAATAGAATAGAATAGGACAGGACAGAATAAAATAGAATAGAATAGAATTGAATTGGAAGGGACCTTGGAGGTCTTCCTGCTTTGGCAGGAAACCCTAAACCATTTCAGAGAAATGGTTGTCCAATCTCTTCTTAAAAACTTCCAGGGTTGGAGCATCCACAGCTTCTGGAGGCAAGTTGTTCCTCTGATTAATTATTCTAACTGTCGGGAAATTTCTTCTTAGTTCTCGGTTGCTTCCCTCCTTAATTAGTTTCCACCCATTGCTTCTTGTCCTGCCCTCAGGTGCTTTGGAGAATAGAATAGAGAGGAGATAGAACACATTTTTATACAATGTAATTATATGCACTACTCAAAAGGGTTAGATGGCCTTTAAAGATGTTACATAAAAGCATGAGCTGAATAATCAGCTGTTAGGTTGATAAGAGCAGTTATGGAAAAAATGTGGAAAACAGCTAATGCTTCCGGAAGCTGCACAACTGTCTGTAGTCATTTTTGTTTAGTTTGAAAGGAATTTTATTTCCATTAAGCTCAGCAACAACAATGCACTCTTTTCCCACTAAGGTAATGCTGCTGAAATAAAGAAAGCTCATGGATCTTAGCATATAACAAAATAAAGCATGCATAGCATAGTTTCTGAAATTCTTTACAAAATGTATTTGCTTCTGTATAGAGGTAGTCCTCAACTTACAGCCGCCATTAACCCCAGTATTTCCACAGCTAAGCAAGATAGTTAAGTGAGTTGTGGCTCATTTCATGGCCTTTTCCTGCCACCGTTGTTAAGTGAATCATTGTGAGTCACTTTTTTCAGTGCTGTTCTAACTTGGAATGATGACTAAATGAATGGCTACACATCGAGGGCAGCCTATAATGAAGTAATGTATTCCTAATGTAACTGTGTTCCTGCCTCCCTTTGCGTTGTGTTTGTATGCAATTGCTTGTATGTATACAGTGGGAAACATTTGGTGAGTTGAATGCTCTACTCTTTAAGTCACATAACCAGGAAGGGGGCAGGCTTACAATGACCAGTCAGCAATATCCCAAGCCACTGCCCAGCTGTTTCCCCCTTTGGGATCTGGGGTGGATGGGAGGGGGGGATTTTCTCTGATATTTTTTTCTTTCAACAACTCCAAGCCAGATCCACCCCATTTTTGAACATTACCTTTCTTTTATTACATTCTCCTGCCATATCATACTCATTCCCATTCTTTCTCCTTCTGTCCTGGCCACTTTTTACAGAGGCACGATTGAGAGCGTTTTAACAAACGGCATCCCTGTTTGGTTTGATGGCAGCAGCACCTACGATAGAAAGTCCCTACAGAGAGTGGTGAGGACAGCCGAAAAGATTATCGGAAGCTCGCTCCCCATTATTCAGTTTACTGTTTATAGGCGCTATGTGCTTAGAGCTCAAAGCATTGTTAGAGACCCTGCACACCTACTTCACGGTCTATTTCTGTTGCTCCCTTCTGGGAGGAAGTTTTGAAGTATGTCTAGCAGGACTACCAGATTCTATAACAACTTTGTTCCTAAGCCATCTGTCTGGTAAACTTGCAAGATTTGATTCTCTCACCATGTACATATATATATATATCCGAACTAGACTGTGTTGTTTCGCTGTGTCATGTAATATATGCAGATATATACTTATTTATTTATTTATTTATTTATTTTTGATTTTAATATCGATATTTGTCATGTTTATGTAGTGTATATTGGAGGTTGGTCGACCATATGAGAGCTGTATGGAATGAAATTTCACAATTGTTAACTTTAGGATGCCGATCCATGTCACATTTATATCGACCAATGAACGTTATTCTAAGTCTAGATCTTTACTGATGACAAGTAGCAAACCCGAAGGGGTTAGACAGATGAGATGAGATAGATAGATAGATAGATTAGATAGTAGTATAGATAGATAGATAGATAGATAGATAGATAGATAGATAGATAGATAGTAAGAGCTCGACTATGAGAAATAGAAATAGAAATAGAAATAGAAATAGAGAGATATATAGATATAGATATATAAAGAGAGAGAGAGAGGGCAATAGCAGACTTAAAAATATCAACAAACCTCACGCATCCTGGACATTAAATATTTCAACTTCTTCCCTTAAGACAATGCTAAAGAGAGGACACCAAAACAACTAGACTCAGGACAGTTTTTTCCCTCATGCTATCACTCTGCTAAACAACTACTGGTAATTCCCACAACACTCTCTTATCCTCCTGGGATATCAAATCACCTAGTAGGACTGTTTTGCTATTATCCTTCTCCTTTTTCCTATTGCCTATTTCCATCTTATGACTATAACTTTGCTGTTTGTATCTCATGATTTATGTTGATTGCCTTTATTTAGCATCCTATTATGATTTATGCTGCTTGCTCATTTTGTATCCTATGGCGATCACTGAGTGTTGTATCTTATGATTTATGATGGTTATTTTATATGATTATGAACATGATTTATCACTTGTTGCTTGAATGTACACTGAGAGCTTATGCACCAAAGACAATTTCCTTGTGTGTCTTATCACATACTTGGCAATAAATAATTCTATTCTGTATTGTTCTACTCTACTCTACTCTACTCTACTCTACTCTACTCTACTCTACTCTACTCTTCTTATAAATAGCTGTGCATTATTCGGGAATCTCCTTCAAACCTTCACAATGCAGGAAGTCCTCACATTCACTCAGCAACTGTTCAAAGTTATAATGGTGCTAATAAAGTAACTTACAGCTAGTCCTCATAACCATTGCAGCATCTTTTGCAATGTACTATGGTGGCATAGTGGTTAGAATACAGTATTGCAGACAAATTCAGCCCACTGCCAAGAGTTCAGTCCTGACCGGCTCAAAGTTGACCCAGCCTTCCATCCTTCCGAGGTGGGTAAAATGAGGACCCAGATTGTTGGGGGCCATAGGCTGACTCTGTAAGCCACTTAGAGAGGGCTGTAAAGCACTGTGAAGTAGTATATAAGTCTTAGGGCTATTGCTATTACTATCCTCATGCTCACATGGTCGCAATTAAAGTGCTTGGCAACCACTGCACATTTCCAACTATTGCCAGCGACACAGAGAGAGATGTGACTACCATTTACAATCATCCTAGCTGGATTTTGACAAGCAAAGTTAAAGGGAAAACCATTAGAAGGTCACACATTAAAAAGGAGAGATCCAACTTAGAACTAAGGAGAAATTTCTTGACAGTATGAACAATTAATCCATGGAACAGCTTGCCTTGAGAGGTTGTAGGTGCTTCAACATTGGAGGTTTTTAAGAAGAGATTGGTCAGCCATTTGTCTGGAATGGTATAGGATCTCCTGCTTGGGCACAGGGTTGGACTGGAAGACCTTCAAAATCCCTTCCAACTCTGTTGTCTGTATGTTCTTGAATTGTGGTGTTGGAGAAGACTCTTGAGTGCCCCTTGGACTGCAAGGAGGTCAAATCAGTTGACCCTAAAGGATATCGATCCTGACTCTCCTTTGGAAGGTCAGAAACTGAAGCTGAAGCGCAAATACTTTGGCCACCTAATGAAAAGAGAGGACTCATTGGAAAAGACCCTGGTGTTGAGAAAGATGGAAGGCAAAAAGAGAAGGGGAGGGCACAGCATGAGATGGTTATTGATCCAATGAACATAAATTTGGGCAGATTCTTGGAGGCAATGGCGGTTCAGGGGGAGTAGCCTTGCATGGAGTCACAAAGAATAGAGTAGAGTAGAGTAGAGTAGAGTAGAGTAGAGTAGAGTAGAGTAGAGTAGAGTAGAACAGAACAGAACAGAATAGAATAGGAAGGGACCTTGGAGGTCTTCTAGTCCAGCCTCCTGCTCAAACAGGAGAACCTATACTATTTCCGATAAGTGGGACAAATAGTTGCACATGACTCAGTGACTAAAAAGCAACTAGTTGGGGTCCCATGGCATCTCCCTTAAGGCCTGTGATTCACTTAATGACTTCAACAGGGACTGCTTGAACTGCCATTGCTAGGCAGGGTCATCATGTGATGTTTCGCTTAATGACTGCTTGCCTTAGTGACAGAGTCACTGTTTCCAATTAGGGATGTTAAGCAAGGTGTAGTCTGTAGCGTCTTGAGCTGCTGCTAAACCCAGAACTCTGTCTGTATTTCCTTTTCCGCCCTGCTGACAGGAGCTGCTAGAGTTGTGATTCAACACATTACAATCCTAAATAGGCAGACTTCTATCTGGAAATTGGATTCGTGTGCAGTCCCAAATCGTGATTTGCTTTGGTTTTGGCTTAATCATGGGCGTGAATCCAAGCAACTGTTTTTCTTTCAAAGTGAAGATTTAGCATGACGTATGTGTGATTGAACCAAACCTCTCCACTCACCTTCCTGCCAGGCTTTTGTTGATCATGGCATGACAGATGGCATGAGCTCTATCGAATCATAGTTTATGGAGTAAAGCACAATTATCTGGGTTTCATACCATATACTTCGTCCAACAAAGAAATCAGCCACATTATGTTTGAAGACCAGTCCCTTGTTAAAAGCCTGGGAAGATATTTTCCTTAATAATAATTGTACAAAGTTAGCACCCACCCTTCTCCTAAAAGAATGAAATCTACTGGGAAATATTAAAAAGGAAGAATATTACACCTTCCTGGATGAGAGGAGTAACATCCTTTTGGAAAGCAGTTCCCACCAAAAGATGTTTAGCTTCAGGATGATGGGATTAGCCCTCACTCAGTTCCAAGCCATTAAGCCATAATAGGAATTGCCCAAAGCCCCTTCATTACAACACCCAGCCAGATTTAACCAAGCCAGGGACTCAAGACAACCTGCAAAGTTACTCCCTGCATGGCCCCATGGGAGCCTGACAAGCAATCAGGAGACGTTTCTTGCCACAGGTACAGGAAGCAAGTTCAAAGCCCAACAGAGGGTATAATTTTCTCCCCCTCTCTCACCCATGTGCTCCATTTTGCCCGGGACCTCAATGTGGTCCTGTCCAGAGGTGGTATTGAGTAGGTTCTGACCAGTTCTGGAGAAGCGGTAGCAGAAATTTTGAGTAGTTCGGACAACCGGCAAATCCCACCTGTGACTGGAGAGTTTACAGTATCCTTCCCCTGCCACGTCCACCAAGCCATGCCCACAGAACCGGTAATAGAAAAAATTGAATCCCACCACTGGTCCTGTCCACCATTAAACCATCTTTCCATGAAGTCTCCATGGTTCCAGTGTCTTCCTTCCCACTTGGAACTGAACTCAGATGGACATTTCTTCCAACATCATCATCATCATCAAGCTATCAAAAACCCTTGCTTCAATTGCCACCTCTTTTATCTGCGGCCGTCCAGGGAAACTGTCAGTACTTTAGTACAAAGGCTTGGATCTCAGCTGTGTTTCCAATAGCAACCCTCCAGAGAGACAAAAAAAAAAAAAGTGGCTTCGTTTTTTTCCCCAATCGATATTAAAAGCTGTCCTTGAAGGCCAAAGGCGAAAAGCAAAACATCCCCAGCAGGGCACTCTGGCGTGCCTTCTCCTGGCATTGCAAAGAGCAGATAAGTGCTTCTAGTCTTCAATAATCTCTCTGCTCAGACAGCAAGAGACCCAGCTGCATCTCACTTCTCATGCTTTATGTTTTCAGCAGCCTCTCTGGAAACCAAACGATCAGACTGAGTTACCCCCAATGCTCCTGAAAGCCAAGAGGAGTTTTTCTCTGGCTAGGTTCACCTGACAGGCTGAGCCAGGTTAGGTTAATGGTAGATTAGGCGATTAATCCACTCACACAAAAGGCAACACTATAAACCAGGTGTGTCAAACTCAATTTCATTCAGGGCCGCATCAGGGCTGTGGTTGACCTCAGGGGGAAGGAGGGAGGGAGGGAGGGAGGGGGAGGGACATGGCCAACTGGGTAGGTGTGTCCAGCTGGGTGGGCATGGTCATCTTGATGCTGTGAGAAATAAGTAAATTCAAAAATAAAATAATATATAAGATGCGTAAAAGTTTCACAAATGGGGGTTGGACTAGATGATCTGTAGGATCTCTTCCCTCTCTGTTAATCTGTTATCAAATGAAATATATCTCCTTGTATCTACATGCTTAGCTTTTATACTTTTGACATGCTCCGTTAAGCCTTTTTATATTTTTATCTTATGTATATGCCTTTTATATTATTGTTATGTTTGGAAGGGGGTTGTTATAATCTCTTTGGAAAAATGGTAGTATATGATGAGCTTTTAAATTGTATCTTCAGAAGTTAGAAAGAGGCCCTGATGAGAGGATACGACATTCTTTAACGCTAAGGAAAGATGCCACGTGGGCAGCCAAAGTGAGAGGTATGGAGGGGTACGGATGAGAACATAATGGAAGGAGATAATTCTCCCTAGAGACTTCCTAGGATTAGCTGCAACATCTGAGAGCAAATCCAATGAGTTTGAAGTTGGGAGGGAATGAGTCTCAAAGAAGGAGGGAACTTGGGCAATGAGATGAAACTGTATATGAAGTCTGTTTTGAGGTTCTAAAGGTGTGGCTTTTGATTTTGAACCTGCTTTTTGAGATTCTCAAGACCACCAGTGCTTTGCAAACTGTCTAATATTTCTTTTAAATAAATCCTCTTTGATTTCAACGATCTGTGGGAAGGGAACTTCACGAGGACAGTGGTGTCACCCAAGCAGGGAACATCAGGCCAGCCATAAAACAAACTTGCATAGGAAAAGGAATCAAATAAAAGGTATTAAAGAAGCCCCTTAGACAAAAGCCCAAATAATTAAGAAAACTAGGGAAACAAGAAAAGAAAACCCTTACAAACACAAGGCATGCCAAATCAGCAAAAACAAACAGTCAAAAGACACAAAATATATTACAAAGGAGACAGACAGGAGATTGCCACAAAACAAATATAAGAAACCATTAAGCTAAAAGAGATTAAGACGAAACCAATAATACAATCAAACCACCCCGCAAAGTTTGCCTTCCGCACTCTGCGGAGTTTACCCACTGGCGAAAATAAAGACAACCCCTGACAGGATTTAAAACATTAAGAAATACAAACACAAGCACCCACACACCAAGGGAGAAAAGGGTATAAAAATCAGGGACTTACCAAACAAAGGGGGCTAGCCCAGGAATGCAGACTTCTTGCTATCTCTCGCCTTCCTGAAAAATAAAAAGATCCCGCTTTCAAGCAGCTGTCCGTATCCTTGCACCGGAGCTCTCCCAGCAGGAAAATCGAATCCTCGAAGGAAAGGCATTTTGACACCTTTCAGCAGATCCAAGTTTTTTTTGTTGGCTTTGAGTTATTTCCAACAATGCCACTTCCCAAACTGCTGGCATGTTTCCTCTTCGCACTGGGAAGACTGGGCCGAAGCCACACAGGCCTGATGTTTCCTCTTTGCATTGGGTAGACCGGGCCGAAGTCATGCAGGCCTGAAGTTTCTCCTCTTCGCACTGGGTAGATTGGGCCAAAGTCATGCAGGCCTGATATTTCTCCTCTTCACATTACGTAGACCGGGCCGAAGCGACATGGTCTGGCCCCTTATATTTTCCAAGATGACCCCATGGGCCGGATCCAGCCAAAGGCCCTGAGTTTGACACCCTGCTTCAAAACAAACTTAAAAGGTTGGGCTTCCACACAGCATTTGGTTCAAAATGCCTTTTTATACATGAAGACTGGAAAAAAATATCAGACTCTTTGGGGATCTAACTCCACAGGAAATCATAGGTCAGTTTGGAAGCCAGGCACTCAATTGCTCAGACTATAGGTAGTCCTTGATTTACGACCACAATCGAGCTCCAAATTTCTGCTGTTAAGGGAGATATTTATTAAATGAGTTTTGCCCCATTTTACAACAAGTCTTGCCAGTTGTTAAGGGAATCACTGCAGTTGATAAGTTAGTTACATGGTTCAGTGGTGGGATTCAAAATTTTTTACTATCGGTTCTGTGGACATAGCTTGCTGGGCATGCCAGGGGAAGGAGACTGTAAAATCTCCAGTCAGAGGTGGGATTTGCCGGTTCTCCGAACTACTCAAAATTTCTGCTACCGCTTCTCCAGAACTCGTCAGAACCTGCTGAATACCGTTAAGTGAATCTGGTCGTTAAGTGAATCTGGCTTCTTCATTGACTTTGCTTGTCAGAAAGTTGCAAAAGGGAATCACATGACCTTGGGACACAGCAATGGTCATAAATATGAACCAATTGCCAAGCACCTGAATTTTGAACACCTGATCCTGGGGATGCTACAAAGGTTGTAAGGGTGCCAAAAAAAAGCTATAAAGCTTATAAAGGGAAAGATTTAGCTCTCTAAGGTGGGGGTGTCACACTGGCGCCCTGCAGGCTGATGTGTCATGTGCTGGCTATGCCCACTCCAATCCCATGAATGGGAAAAACATCTCAAAAATCACATGATGGCAAAGTGATGCCGCAAGTTTGACACCCGTTGCCTTAAGGCAGTGATGGCTGAGCTTTCTGTCCTCGCATGCCAACACCCATAAGGCACTGCCCGTGGGCCCCTCCACACCCCCTGCACATGCATACACAACACCCCATGTGCACACCACGCATCTGTGCATGTGCACGTGACTCCCCTGTGTGCCCTGTGCTTTTCTGCGCATACACATGCGTCCCACACTCGCCCTCCACACATGCGCAGCAGCTACCTGATGATCAGCTGGCGGGCACGTGGCAGGTGCACATGCGCAGTGGACCTTCTCTGGAGCGACGGCTCACATGCCAACTAAGATGGCTCTACATGCCACTTCCAACACTGTGCCATAGGTTCACCATTGTAGGTCCAGGGGTGAGATTCTACCAGCTCACACCTATTCGCTAGAACCGGTTGTTACCATTCTAAGCAGTTCGGAGAACCCATTGTTAGAAGAAATTACTGGCCTAATCCTGTAAGGAAGGCAGGAAGGAAACATTCTGGTGTTGCTTACAGAAACTGCCTCTCCATTAATCCTTACTACATTCTTGGCAGGACTAGACTTCCTGTCTCAGGAACATCTCTGGAGTTTTTTTCCCTTCCTTTGCTGATACTTTGCTTGTGTGGAGTGTCCATTCAAAGTTACAATGGCACTGAAAAAAGTGACTTATGACTGTTTTTCACACTTACGACTGTTGCAGCATCCCCACAGTCATGAGAGGCCAGGCGAGGAGATGCGTGCCTCGATGTGAGTGATGTTGAGTTGGCCACGCCCAGCCAACGACATGCCCACCAACTTAGCCAGAACTGGTTGTTAAAAAATTTGAATCCCACCCCTCCATAGGTCTTAAGGGGTTACCATAAAGAAGATGGGCCCAAAGCACTTGAAGGCAGGACAAGAAGCCATGGATGGAAACTAATCTAGGAGTGAAGCAACTTGGAACTAAGGAGAAATTTCCTGACAGTGAGAACAATTAACTGGTGGAATGACTTCCCTCCAGAGGTTGTAAAAGCTCCAGCATTGGAATTTTTAATGAAGAGATTGGACAACCATTTGCCTGAAATTGTATAGGGTTTCCTGTCTGAGCAGGGGGTTGGACTAGAAGACCTCCAAGGTCCCTTCTAACTCTGTTATTCTGTTATATTCTGTTTTTCTGAGGAAAATATTCTAGGGAAAAGTGAAAGGACACTTCTGGGAGTCCTTGCCAATGAAATTGGACAAAAGGGAGTAACAGGGATCAGCAGCTTGGCTAGGTAGAAGGGAATGATTTTGTCCTATCTTGTTGACTTGCAAGGGAAAAATTCAGAGGGTTAAATGCTTCCAATTTCTGGTATGTCTCTTCTCAAGGACTTATAATCCTGTGTCTGTCTACACTTTGCCTCTCTTCATTCCTTCTTAAATCCAAGGGACAGCTGTGGTTGTCACACAGGGTTGACCGCTGATGTCCTTCTGCACCGAACCTCTGTGGCTGTTATATTTCTGATGCATTTCAGAGCTGAGCACTCTTAAAATCCTGCCTCTGTAGGCTTGGGTGACATTTATACCAGACACAAAAAGCTACAACCTCTGTGAAATGAATCATCCGCAGGCCGGGGTTCACTCAACACACCGTGCTCAGAAGCAATGGCTTTGCAAATCCACATTGCAAAACTTTGCTGAAGCAACTGGCCACGTTGCGGTTCAGCGCGAGGTGCGAATCCAGTTCCAGGGACTCGTTGGTGGAGCATCTGTCCTGCAGGCCCAGGTTTGCCTGTTCATGTTCTCGTACCTGCACCCTTACAGTATGTTAGAAAAGGTTACTTCCAAGGATACGGAAGGAGGCTTGCTTGTTTATGCAAGGCTGGGGAAGGGTGAGGGGAAAAACAAATTGACTCATGTAAGGAAGCCGTTTGTGTGTGTGTGTGTGTGAGTATGTGTTTGGAAAATGAGAATGTGTGCTCTGCAAACATGCTGAAGGCAGTTTGTTAAGTGCTTTCAGAAATACAGGTAGTCATCAGACACCTGGCTCATATTACCATATGTGGTGGACATGCCCAGATGCTAAAAAATATTGGACCAAAATCCACATGTGGTTGGAAAAAATGACGCATATAGACTTAAAACCCATAGAATTTTTATTGAATTTTACCTGAAACAATATATAAAGATTGAAATATCTGATATTAAATGTATTAAACAGCAGCTAGGATTTATTATGCTAAAAACTCGGAAAAATGAAAATACCATCACAGGAGATTATTAGAAATATTGAATGTGCTGAATGATAGATTGAATTTGAAATTCGGAGAACAAGAGGATAACAATTTTTATAGATTGCATCTTTCTATCAGTGTTAATCTACCAGTTCTGTGGACTGCTTTTGAGTGCATGCAGGAAGGATACTCAAAATCCCCATTCCCTCCCAGCCACTAACCGTGCTTTCCCAGCTCCGTTCTCCGTGCAGGCACAAAAGAAGACCCAGCCAATCAGCTGGACTCAAGAGAAATAGATTGGCGATGCCATCAAGGTGGTATTTGCCAGGCCAGTTCTCCAAACTACTCAAAATTTCCGCTACCGGTTCTCCAGAACTGGTCAGAACCTGCTGAATGCCACCTCTGCTTTTGCCCCATTTTACGATCTTTCTTGCTACAGTTGTTAAGCGAATCACTTAACATGAAGTTGTTAAGCAGTTATTAAGTTCGTAACATGGTTGTTAAGTGAATCCGGCTTCCCCATTGACTTTGTCAGAAGTGGTTGCAAAAAGGGGTCACATAACATTGCAACTGTCATAAATATGAGATGGTTGCCAAGTGTCTGAATTTAGATCATATGACCCTGGGGAGCCAGGATCCCCATTGGCGCCAGGGCCACCCAAGGACAACCACAATGCTGATGCGGCCCACAATGAAATCTAGTTTGACAACCGTGGTACAGGCTCTCTCCTGCTTGAGCAGGGGGCTGGACTAGAAGACCTCCAAGGTCCCTTCCAGCTCTATTCTGATCCTGATTCTATGGATTGTATTCATCCAATGCGGTGACCTGGTGGCTTTTATTTGTTGTCTATTCAAGTTTGCAATGATTTAGGTAGTCCTCGACTTACAAGTATTCATTTAGCAACAGTGGCATTGAAAAAAGTGACTTATAACCAGTCCTTGCATTTATGACCATTGTTACATCCCTGCGGTTAGGGGACCAAAACTCAAGCGCTTTTCAACCTGCACGAATTTACGATGGTTGTAGCATCCTGGGGTTAGGTGTTTGCCATTTGTGATCCTCCTAGCCAGCTTCCAACAAGCAAAGACAGTGGGGGAAACTGAATTCACTTAAGGACTATATGATTCATTTAACAACTATTGGGTGCAGCTCACGTAACACCTTTCTTTCTAACAACAGAAATTATGGTTTCAAATTGTGATCGTAAATCCAGAACTATCTGTGCAGCTTAGAGCAAGATGTCAACTCAGCCAGTTATGGTTTTATCAATTGTGTTCGGTAATAATACTGTCTGAGTGCAAATATAGCTGTGACTCAGTCAACAAACCAAACCAAAGTTGATGCTCATCTCCATTTCTTAGCTGTGGGAGCCAGCGTGGCCAGAAGATGTTCCCACCAAAGTGGTACCTATTTATCTACTTGCATGTATATGCCTTCAAACGGCTAGGTGGGCAGAAGCTTGAGGCAAGTAATGAGAGCTCACCCTGATGCAGTGCTTGGGTCTCGAACCCGGCTGTCAGTTTTCCAGCTGACAAGCTCAGCATCTTTAACCGCTGAGCCATTGCATATCCTACTATGGCTCTAAAAAGTCAAGGCTTAATATGTCAACTGATTTGACTTTCTAGCTAAAGTGGGAAAAAACTATCACCCAAGGCCTTGGAGAACTGTGGTTACCATCTGGAAGCAGAGGGTGATAGATAAGTAAATACACATTTTATGGGATTACTACGAATACCATTACCATCAAAAAAGGCGGAAATTCAACAGCCTTTTCTGGGTCAGGACTAGCTTTTTGGGCCACGTAATTTCTGCCTATTAGGCAGTTGCTAAAGAATCTTTACCAACACAGCCCACATGCATTAAAAAGTGTATTTGTGGTTATAAGGGAGGGAACAATCCTATTATCTATCTTTGTCAATTGGTAATTTAATCAACAAGCTTTCACTTGTCCTATTACACAACCTCTGACTTCCTCATTCCACAGTCCTGGGGACACAAAGCCAAGGCTTATTGTAGGATATAATATTAAAAGTCATCCCATGATAGTTACTTCTACTTCTCGCAACTCTCTCGGCTGACTGTGGGCAAATTATTGGAACTGTAGTGCAATCTGCCTGATCAAGTTAGCAAAACTTTCTTGAATAAAAGCAGGCTTATGTCTTGCTTGGCTGCAATTGACAAAGTCATTTGGAATTTATGACTGTATAGTCAGGGACTTGCAGCAAATATTGTGCTGTGAATAATTCTTGTGATGGGTGGTCAAATGGAGATGGGTGGGAGATAAATGAAGGAGCAATTTAGATGTTGAATCAACTTCCTCTCATAGCAATGAGGTTTAGGCAAGGTTCATCCATTGCTCATTGAAACCAACTCCTATTTCAGGGGTGTCAAACTTGAATTTCATTGAGGGACACATCAGGGTTGTGTTTGACTTTGGGGGGCGGGGAAACATGGTGGGTGTGGCCAGAGTGGGCATGGTCAGCTCAATGTCAGGGGAGCCTGTGGTGACCCGAAAGCTCTGCCAGCGAAAATGGGCTCCTGAGCTCAGTTTCCGGCTGCGACCACCTCCTGCAACCTGTCAGGTTTCCAAGTGATGAAATCCATTTAAAAAGAATAGAGCAAAGTCCATCTTCCAAAACAATTTCTTTTATTTAGGAAAACATCAAATTGGCAAAGTCTCTTGTAATTCCAGATTTGACACAACCCGGAATTACACCACATATTTATATTGGGAGTTAGAAACAGCCCCCCAAAGTCACATTCTCCAATAGAAGTCCATCAACGTTGCCTGGTGTCATCAATCTCCACCTCCAGGTCTCAGCAGGGTCAGCTTTCGTTCCCACGGGAAGGAGAACCACCTAGCCTGAACAACTCTCTCTATTTCCACTCCTCCCATCTTAGAAATGTGGCAAGCCCGAAACCCTTCCCTCCATAAACAGCAAGGAGAAAGAAAGAAAACGAATATATAATAAGACCAAATAAAATGGCGACATGCATGTCAGTTTCGGGCTTGACACAACTCTCTGCAGGCGAAAACAGAGCTCCATTTTTGCTGGCAGAAGCACTGTGGGCTGGGCCTTCACTATTTTCAGGGCAGCGAGATCAAAGCACCCCATGGACCAAGTCCAGCCCCTCGGCCTTGAGTTTCGCACCCCTGTCCTTCCTGATAGAGCGGTACTGATTAGTTGTTCTGTGGACTGAAGACCAGGATTACAGCTTGTCTTCAGCTTACGACCACAATCGAGCCCCAAATCTCACTCAGTGAGACAATTGTTGATTGAGTTTTGCCCCGCTTTATGATCTTTCTTGCCACCGTCGCTAAGCGAATCACTGTCGTTGTTAAGCTAGTCACAGGGTTGTTAAAACTTCCCCATTGACTTGGCTTGTCAGAATGCTTGTCACATGACCCTGAGACACAGCGATCATCATAAATGTGAGCCGGTTGCCAAGCATCCAAATTTCCATTGCGTGGCCATGGAGCTGCTGCAACGGGTTATCAGTGTGAAAAACGGTCATGAGTCACTTTTTTTCAGTCACTAAACAAACGGTTGTAAGTTGAGACCTGCCTGTATCTCGAAGATACGAGGTTTAGGGGAGTCTGCTCCATTCAAAGCGGTTTGCGAGAACGTCTTACTTCTCTTTGGCTGATAACAGAAACAAGGCTTTCTTCTTGTACTTTCTAGTGATAAACAAGAGGAATCCGAAGGGAGGAAGAGTTTTTCAAAATTTTGGGCCTGGTTGCGGTGTTGTTTACATCCCTTGGCTGAGCAGCTGGTCAGAGGGGCTCGGCTCCTTCCTTTTCAACCGGTGCTCATTCTTATCGATCTTGGGTTTTTAGCTTCGAGTTTTTAACCACAAACTCGTCAGTCCTGTGAGCCCGAATTCTGCCACCCTTGGCCGGGAAAATTGCGAAACCTAGACAAACCAGTTAAACTGGGGGATCGATTCCACTAGAGAAAAGGGGAACAAGCAACGGGCTGGTTCTTATTTTATCACCTGTCAATCTCGGGGTGGTGGGGTCTTGGCAGCTTCAGGAGCCAAAGACATTTTTACAGCGTTCCCAACTTTTACTCATACAGGCAGTCCTCGACTTACAACAGTTCATTTAGTGACTGTTCAAAGTTACAACATCCCTGCAAAAAGTGATGTAGGACCATTTTTCACACTTACATCTGGGGTGGGCTGCTACTGGTTTGCACTGGTTTGTGAGAACTGGATGCTAATTTTACATCTGGTTCACCAAACCAGTAGTTCCAATGACTGGCTGCCCCCTCCACCCTTCCCAGGAGTCCTCACATGGCCCGTTTTGGATCCCAGGTACGTGCAGGATCCGCACAAAAGTTCAGGAAAGACGAAAAATGGGCCTCCCAGAAATTCAGGAAGGCCAGAAATGGGCCCGTTTCCAGCTTCCAGAGAGCCTCCGGAGCCTGGGGAGGCCGTTTTCGCCCTCCAGGAGGCTCAAGGAAAGCCTCTGGAGCCCGGGGAGGATGAAAACGCCCCCTTCCCATGGTGCAGAAGGCTGACTAGGCCACACCCACTGTAGCCACACCCACCCAACAACCAGCCAGAGAACCAATTGCTAAAATTTTTGAAGCCCACCTCTGCTTACATCCCCACGATCATGTGATCCAAATTCACACATTTGGAAACTGACTCATATTTATGACAATTGCAGTTTCCCGGGAGGTCATGTGATCTCCTTTTGTGACCTTCTGACAAGCCAGGTCAAATGGGGAAGCCAGATTCACTTAACAACCACGTTTACTAATTTGTCAACTGCAGTGGTTCACTTAATAAATGTGGTAAGTCGTAAAATGGGCAAAAGTTCCTTAACAAATGTCTAACTTAATAGAAATGTTGGCTTCAATTGTGGTCATAAGTCGAGGACTACCTGCAATAACCTCTTTTCTGAATTCTTTGCCTCACAGCAAAATGGCAGAGTGATTGGGACTAAAAATTTTGACTTCCTCATTGGGAATTCTTTTGCCCTAACCGTGATTATAGGTAGTCCTTGGTTTATAACCACAATTAAGCCCAAAATTTCTGTTGTCAAGTGCCCCATTTTATGACCTTTCTTGCCATGATTGTTAAGTGAATCACTGTGGCAGTTAAGTTAGTAACATAGTTGCTAAGTGAATCTGTCTTTGCTTGTGAGAAAGTCACATGACCCTGGGACACTGCAACCCTCACAAATATGAATTAGTTGCCAAGCATTTAAATTTTGATCATGTGACCATGGGGAAGCTGCAAGGGTTGTAAGTGTGAAACACAATTATCGTTCATTTTTTTCAGTGTTTTCACTTTGAACGGTCACTAAATGAAATGTTGTAAGTTGAGAACTACCCATATAAAACTGTTGCCAAGCATCTAAATTTTGTTCACGTGACCCTGGGGATTGCTGCAATAGTCATAAGTGTGAAAGCTGGTCATAGCTCATTGTTTCACTGCCGCTGTAACTTTGAACCGATGGTGGGAATTAAAAATTTTTTTACTTACCGGTTCTGTGGGCGTGGCAGGATAATCTCCAGTCAGAGGTGATATTTTCTGGTTCTCCAAACTAGTCAAAATTTCCGCTGCCGGTTCTCCAGAACTGGTCAGAACCTGCTGAATACCACCTCTGCTTTGAACGGTCACTAAATGAAATGTTTTAAGTCGAGGACTATCTATATAAATCAGCTGCCAAGCACCTGAATTTTGATAACGGGACCATGACTGTCGTAAGTGTGAAACACAGTCATAATGCATTCAGGGCCATTATAGTTTTGAACCGTCACTAAATGAAATGTTGAGGACTACCTGTATAAATCAGTTGCCAAGGCTCTGAATTTTGATCCCGTGACTTGTGGGGATTTGCTGCGATGACGGTCGTCAGTGTGTAACACACTCATAAGTCACTTTTTTTCAGTGCCGTTGTAAGGTTCGAATGGTCACTGTACGAACCGTCGAGGACAACCCTGTAAGCTACCTGTGGTGCTCCCCCAGCCAAGGGTGGCATGTAAACTTTAGTTTATAAACTATTTTAAATTAAACTAAATTAAACCCCCGTTTAGCCAAATGCTCGTCAGCACAATACAGCAGCCTGTCGGCTGTGATTCACACAGACGCTCCTGAGGAAATTCTTTCATGTTCATGTGCCTTCCTAACATGAACAGTTTGAAGCGGTGGGAAGCCTGGATGTTGCGCATAGCAAGCCCGCCCATAACAACCCCCCCCTCCCGTTTCCCCACTGAATTTTGTGGCTTGTTGTTGTTTTTTTTTGCCACCTGAGAGACTGGAAAATGTGAGTGTTCAAAAACTCTCCGGCAGAGAGAGAGTAAAGCCTCTCTTGCACTTTTTCCCCAGAGGGCTTGAAGGCGAATGCGTGTGACCTCTCCTTTCCCCACTCCCGTTGTGTTTATTCCACACAAGTGGGGATGTGACCGTCTCGGGCTATACTCCTGTCTCTCACACATCTGATACACCCCTGTCACACGTCACATCCTGAGTCAGGTGTAACTCCCTTCAGTTGGGGAGTTACTCTCTCTCTCCCTCTCTCTCTCTGTACCATTTGCATGAAACAGTCCCAGTATCCTGACATATTTTTATTTTTTTATTTTTTGCTTCTCTTCCTGGAGGGAACCGAAGACTTCACAGCTATCAACTCCGTATGCCAAGCTTCCTCAAAGGTGAGTGGCTTCAATGGATATCTCCCTTTTATGATAAGGTTGTTTTTTTTTGGTTTTTTGTTCTTTTGCCAAGTTGCCTTGAAAGGGTTTTCATTCACAAAAGAGGGTTATTATCAGTAATTGTTAAGATTAACTCACAGCGTTTTCCTCCGATGATGATCCAGTGCCTTTGTCAGTAAAGCTATTTTCAGTGTGCCCTCCACAATGCACGTTTGTTCATTTCTTCTCACTAAACAAGTGAAAAGAAGGACTAGGGGATGACAGGATAGCAGTATTTATTTATTTATTTATACATATTTGAGGGGTTGCCACAAAGAAGAGGAGGTCAACATCTTCTCCAACACACCTGAAGTCAGGACTTGAAGCAATGCTTGGAAACTAAG
>BHFT01029779.1:0-34993 GCA_004320025.1 Laticauda laticaudata | reverse complement strand
TGAACCAATCCAATGCTTAGTTTATGTGACCAATCAGGTTTGCATATTTGGAGTCAACCAATTTACATATAGAACACTTTCCATATTTTTAAAAAAGAAGAAGCTGATTGAAATGCAATTTCACTACAAAGATGGCACGAGGCACACATTGTAATGGGAAGAAGGGTGTGTATGAGAGAGAAGGGAGGGAGGGAGAAAGAGAGAGAGAATGAATATATGAATATGTTAAAGGGTTGCCCTGTAGGGAATAAATGTTATCTATTCTCTGGTCTGAAGCCATGTGTATCTTGTTATCCATCTAAGTGAGCAGATTGTTCAGTATCATCTAAACAACTTCCTATGTTGTGAGTGAAGAGATCCCAAATGACTGCAACAGATTCAAAATAATGGGAGTTGCCAGAGGGAAACGGAGAAGTCATCCATAGCCCTCGGGACTTGCTTTTTAAGCTACGTGTCATGAATTAGCCCATTTCTCAACCAGAGGGGAAAAAAAGAGGGGGGGAGCCAGGAAAAAAGGGAAACCTCCCTCCTCATAGCTCCATAAGAGTTACCAGGACTTCAAAAAAACAAAATCCAAAACAGAGATCATTTAACTGACAGAGTTAACTTCTCTGAAGAGTAAAACAGGGCTGAACAACAATCTAATTCCGTTTTTTCCAATGTTTTATTAACGTTTAATAGTACACTTAAGAACAATTAAGTATTAATATTATGTGGAGAAAATACTGATATTATATGGTCACTATCAATGAACATTATGATAATGATGATGATGACTTGCTTAAGTTAACCATAATCAGATAACACACTGTTTATATAGACATTGAAACTTACATAAACATTCTCTTACTTTATATACTAAAAATAAAGAATCTATGTTAAAAAAGAAAAGAACAGTGTAAAATACAATGAAAATAAAGGAAGAAGAAAGAGGGGTGCAGGATTCAAAGAAAAAACAGGGAGAAGGGAAGCACTTACTTCCAACTCTTTCCAACGTACAGCAAAAAAATAAATATTAAAATATAATGCAAAATATATATTTACAACTTCAATTTTTTTTTGCATTCTGTTTAGAAGAGAATGAGCTGGAAGGGATCTTGGAGGTCTTCTAGTCCAGCACCCTGCTCACCAATACCATTTCAGATAAGTGACTGTCCAGTCTCTTCTTAAAAACCTCCAGTGATGTAGCGCCCACAATTTCTGAAGGCAACTTCTGTTCCACTATTTAATTGTCCTCACTGTGAGGAAGTTTCTCCTTAATTCCAGGTTACTTCTCTCCTTGGTTAGTTTCCATCCATTGTTTCTCATCCTGCCCTCAGGTGCTTTGGAGGATAGCTTGACTCCCTCTTCTTTGGGGCAGCCCCTCAAATACTGGAAGACTGCTATCATGTTCCTCCTTATCCTTCTTTTCTCTAGACTAGCTAGCCCAAAACTTGCAGCCATTCTTCATATGTTTTAACCTCCACGCCTTTGATCCTCTGAGTTTCTCTTCTCTGAACTTTTTCCAAAGTCTCAACATCTTTTTTGTAGGTGTGGTCTTACTAGAGTTTTATAAAGTTGTACTAATACATCATGTGATTTAGTTCTTCCAAGCCATGTCTCTGACTGTGATGACCGAGGGTGGGATACAAAGCAACAAAGTCACAAAAATAGGTGAAGTCCCTTTAATTCCTTCAACTTGGCCTCCAAGGTCAATTATCATTGACTGGAGAAAAAACTCCCCCACAAACAGTTGTGAAAAGGAAGAAATTCCGTTCAAACTCAAAATACATATAAATTATAATAGAAAAAACAACACAAACCAAATTATAAATAGAAAAAAATAACACAAACCACACTGAAGCAATTAATGAGACAAGGCAGGGCTTGAAGACTGTCCACAGATATCAAAATACACACACTGGGAAGGACGCCAGAACTCAGATAAGAACTGACAAACTAGAATTATTTCATGCTTTGCTTCCAGCACTGGGCCATGCGCAGTTTGTCCTTTTAAACAGGGCTCACAGCTGCAGCCCATGAAGGGGATCAGGGCCTTTTCCTCCCCCATAGATCACGCCATTCGCGTTTCTCCCTTATCCTCTCTGTTGGAGACTGACTCTGAGGGAGAGGAGGAACAGCTGACAGGGAGTGGATGTTTGGCTTCGGATGTTGTGGAGGAGGCTGGGGAAGGCAGAGGCCATCTGGGCAGTCAGAGGAGGACCCAGGCCCATCTCCTCTCCATCCTAGGGCCTGCAGGGAGGAGAGGATAAGGGACAAATGTGAATGGCATGGTCTATGGGGGAGGAAAAGGCCTAGATCCCCTTCATGGGCTGCAGCTATGAGAACTATTTAAAAGGACGTACTGCACATGAGCCAGTGCTGGAAACAAAGCGTGAAAATATTTCTAGTCTGTCCGTTCTTACCTGAGTTTGATGTTCTTCCTAGTGTGTATTCCGAAATCTGTGGACGTCTTCAAGCCCTTATCTTGCCTGGTTTCCTTAATTGCTTCAGTGTGGTTTGTGTTGTTTTTTTCTATTTATAATTTATATGTATTTTGAGTTTGAACAGAAGTTCTTCCTTTTCGCAACTGTTTTGTGGGGGAGTTTTTTGTCTCCAGTCAAGGAATATTTGGAGCTTTAAAGCCAAGTTGAGGAAATTAAAGGGGCTTCACCTGTTTTTGTGCCTGTGTTTATTTTGTATCCCACCCTGGGTCATCACAGAGAATATGAATTATGATACACCCTGGGGGTAGGGGGGAACCAGGGTCAAGGGTGACAGTGCATCATGTGACTCAGAGTTGGCTACACCCAGGTAGTGCTGGCATGTTTACTCCTAATAAATCCCTTTTAAGTTTTGGAAGTTTGGCTCTAGACTCATGATTTAAATGGGGGTAACTGCCAGAGCCCTGACAAAGTACATGCCAGTTGCCAAGCATTCAAATTTTGATCTCATGACTATGGGGATGCTGCAACAGTCATAAATGTAAAAAATAGTCATAAGTCACTTTTTTCAATGCCGTTGTAATGTTGAACGTTACACTAAATGAACTGTTGTAAATTGAGGGCTACCTGTATTTGTTAATGCCTTTGTAGTTTCACTTTTGGATCATAAAACAGCCCGTTTTGAAAACTACCAGCCACCAACTGAGGTTGGAATGGGATCGCAGTTGGAGATGTGAAAAAGCAAATGTGAAACGGATTGGTACCAGAGATGATTTACAAGGGTTTTCCTCCATAAACACCACATTCATGTTTACTATCTCCGATTAAATAACTAGCAAACATTTAATGGTGGAAGTCCAAAAATAATTAAGAACCAGAGAGGGGGAAAAATATGAGAGACTGCAAAAAGAAAATTATCGGTGGTTAAATCTTACCTGCTGTTTCATTTAGTGTCTGAACCATAATTAATCATGGCATAAAGGGTTGGGTGTTAATTAACTCCCCCTGTGTTTTATTTGCTGCTTTGAGATTATCCCACCCAGGCCCATTTTCCCAACTCCTTGTCCAAGGCAGTAAGTAGATTCCCCTGAGGGAAGGAGGGAAGGAATGAGTCCCTCAGTGAACGGTAGATTAATTACTCAGATGCATTAATATTAATTAGTGTTTCTTATGCCATTATGGATAGTAGACTATGGATAGTAGACAGCAGAGATAGAGAGAAAGAGAAAGACAGAGACAGAGAGAAAGAGAAAGAGAGAGACAGAAAGAAAAAGGGAGATGGGGGGGGGAAGGGGGAAAGGGAGGAGAATCCATGGAATTGCCTAAATTTTATACTCCCAAACTAACCTGTTTGATGAAATAAATGTGTGTATACAAAACTAGAGCAAACTAAAATGATGAATATAATTTTCAGCCGTGAGTGTGTGTGTGTGTGTGTGTGTGAGAGAGAGAGAGAGAGAGAGAGAGAGAGATGTGCAAGATAAGAGATAAGTAAGATGATGGATGGATGGATGATGGATGGTTGGATGGATGGATGGATGGATGAAAGAGAGAGAGAGAGAGAGAGGGAGGGAGAGAGCGATATGAAGATCTCATCAAATTACTCAGAATGACTCACTCATGAAACAGTTTATGGCCCATAACAAAACAATGGGCCCATTGTTCTGCATTTCCTCCACTGTCAATTAAGCACCCAAATGAGGACTAATAGTTGGTTGTCTTTTCCTAGCCCAAGCACGCTTTTCTCCAGAAGGTTTCGCTTCTGTGGACACCAGGATGGATGGCAGCCTCCTTAACGACAGAAGAAAAGGAAGAGGTTGAATTGGCAGTGCTTGGGGGTAGAGCATCATCCCAAGGAGCCTAAGCTGGGCTGGTGGCTTCTTCTGAAACAGCAATCTTAGAGTAGGGTGTGGACCATGCACAGTCAACCTTCTGAGTTTGGTTCATCTTCATTTCTCAGACAAGCTCCAAAGGTTTCCAGGAACTTCATTTGAGAGTTTATAAAAAGGGCTAAGCAATTTTGAAGGGACTGTTCAACTGTCCAATTGGCGAAACCAGAAAAAGAAACTCCTGGGACATTATTTTTCTCAAGAGTATAAAACTTTATGTCAACTCATAAAACATTCCTATGCCTGTTTTAGTAGTTGCCATTTAAAAAAGGAGGGGAGAAAGGAAATCTGGAAGAGCAAGTGCAGCAGTTTAAAAGCGAAAGTACATTCCAACTCTTATCTTTAAAAGATTGTAGTTAAAATACCAGAGCTTTTGCCCACGATTATATTCATACAGGGAAGTGCCAGTATGTCGCCTCTAATAAATCCTTTGAAGTTTTTTGAAGTTTGGCTCAAGAGCCATGATTTCATTCGGGCGATTGCTGGAATCCTGACACTTTACTGAAAAAACCACATGGGCACAGAAGAAGCAAAACCAGCTCTGGGTTTCTCACACAAAAGCAAGGATAGTTAATCCCCCCCTTTCCCTATGGGCCACCCACCAAAACATCCATCACTCCTGTTCATTTTGATATGGGAAACAGCCAGCCACTCCAGGGAATCTGTTCAGGGTGTCCTTGGGATGCCAGTTATGTCACACGGTGCCAACAGGTTCTTGCATACCATTCCCTTGCTTTCCATCCACCTGTCTCCCATTATTGTCAAGTTGTGCATGTAGGATGGATCAAAGCTACCAAAGAAGGAAAGAGCAGAATGATGACAAAATGTGATTGGGGTTTTATACCACCTCTGACTGGAGATTTTATAGCATCCTTCCCCTGCCATGCCCACCAAGCCACGTCCACAGAACTGGTAGTAAAAANGGTTTTATACCACCTCTGACTGGAGATTTTATAGTATCCTTCCCCTGCCATGCCCACCAAGCCACGTCCACAGAACTGGTAGTAAAAAAAATTGAATTCCACCACTGGAAGGAAGAAAGGAACAAAGGGGGAAGGAAGAGAGGAAGGAAGGGGGAAGAAAGAGAGGAATGAAAGGGGAAGGAAGAGAGGGACAAAGGGAAGGAAGTAGAGGTGGTATTCAGCCGGTTCTGAGCAGTTCTGGAAAACCAGTAGTGGAAATTTTGAGTAGTTCAGAGAGCTGGCAAATACCACCTATCTGGCCCCACCACCCCTATCTCTTTTCTACCTTCCATTGAGTCCCAGCTGATCGGCTGGGTCTTCTTTGGGTGCCCTGCACAGGAGAACGGAGCTGGAAAGCAGGCTAGTGTGGTGTGGAGGGAATGGGGATTTTACAGTATGTCCTTTCCTTGCCACTCCCACCAAGCCATACCCACCAAGACATCAAGACACACCCACAGAACACCATGCCCATCAAGCCATGTCCATAGCTTATCATCTGGGTCTTCTTTGGTTGCCCTGCACAGGAGAATGGAGCTGGGTAGCAGGTTAGTGGGGTGGGGAGGGAAGGGGGATTTTGCAGTATCCTTCCCCGGCTATGCCCACCAAGCCACACCCACAGAACTGGTAGTAAAAAAAAATTGAATCCCACCACTGGACCATGGAGATATAAGTATGGAAAATGGCCTTAAGTCATTTTCTTCAGTGCCGTTCTAACTTCAAATGGTCACTAAATGAGTTGCCATAAGTCGAGGATCACCTGTAACAGCAAGAGATGGGTCAATCATTTTGCACCATTTTGGAAGGAGCTGGACTCTCAGAGCATGTATATTCCCCAGGCATACCCATTTTTATTTTATTTTCTTAATGTTTGTTGTTGCAACTCAATCTGCGTTTGCAGCAAAAGGACTCTGAGTGGACCAACTTAGCTCCTGAATAACAGATCAGCTCCAAAGTCTTGGGAAAGAAACGGAAGACGCGCAATATTTTTTAATTGCCTGCAATTATTTTACTTCTCGGTAGATTTTAATTAATTAACCCCCCCCCAGAAAGTTACCCTTGTGTGCTTTAATTAGACATAAACGTGGCAAAAACAAGGGGGAAAAAACAGTTCATTAAGGGGGAAAAATGTATTGGTTGCCGCTTAGTTATTCCGCGATGATTGCAAGGGAAACGGAGGGACATGCTGTTGTCATTTCGGCTTAGCATCTTCGACATAGTGAGATATTTATGCAAAATTAGCTCCTGCACTGTAAAAAGAGGAAAGAAGCTGCCTCCGAAGGAAAAACGGGATCACAGTGATCAAATAATCGTTTTACTTGTCCTTAAAATTGAAATTGTGTTATCAATGGAAAGAGAATGTTTGTAACTCGGGGTTGAAGTGTGGCGTCCTGGGTGTTTTCTGAGCTTGGTGGTTTTCTTGTATTACACATCTAAGGAACATCATCAGTACTAGAAGGAAGTGGGGTTTGCAGAGATAAGAGGGAGTGAGGGAGGAGGAGGGTAGGGGGAAGAGGAGGAGGAAGAAGAAGAGGAGGAGGAGGACTGTGAAGTCCCTGAAGCTCTCTGAGTTTGGTTGTTTCCTTGCAAACATTTCATGACCCAACTAGGGAACATCATCAATGCTAGAAGGGAGTGGGGTTTGCAGAGATAAGAAGGAGGGAGAGAGGGAGGAGGAGGAGGATAAGGGAAGAAGAGGAGGAAGAGGAGGAGGAGGACTGTGAAGTCCTTGAAGCTCTCCGAGTTTGGCTGTTTCCTTGCAGACATTTCATGACCTAACTGGGAAACGTCATCAATGATAGGTTGATTAATTTCTTGCAGACATTTCATAACATAACCCAACTATGTAATATTTTCAGTTCCAACTTGATTTCTTGCAGACGTTTCATAACCCAACGAGGGAACATCATCACTGCCAATTTGATTTCTTGCAGTCGTTTCATTAGCCAACTGTCCTCAGTTGCTCCTATACCGGAGTTAAATTTTGTGCAAAAATCACCTTGCTATAAGCATTAAAGATAATCTTGTAAAAAAGATAACAAATTCATATTGATTGCTTTTCAATTAACTGCAATAGCTGATGCTGCCAGTGAAATGTAAATACACCATCTAAAAATAACAGCAGGTGATAAAATAGAATAGAAAGGTAACCAATATTTAAAACAGCCTTTTGCATATAAACCACAGTTGAAAAAAATATCGCACGCACACAGAAAAGATTTTGATATAACCTTGCACGCTATCACATAAAGTTTTAGGGGATGAATTAATAACATAGAGAAACAAAGAAAACACCAGAACTTACACACAAATGGTTTTCTGTTGTTCCCTATTGCATTTTATTTGCAATTGCTAAATTACAGGAATAAGAAAAGGTGTCATATAACAAAACTGTTGTGAACTTCCTCACCTAGACATGGTGTGTGCTTAATTAAAAATCTCAGTATATAAAGACGTCTTCCAGGTTTAAGCATTTCACTCAAGGAAGAAATCCAAAGTTACCTTACAATGGCTTAAATGGAGGCCAAATTAAATATATTTGAGGGAGGAAACATTGCCATCTATTTCAATTAACACTGCCTTATTGAATTGAATAAAAATGACTATAAAATCCAAAGCTATTTAGTCAGAAGTTCAACACTTCTCCAGCTAATAGTAAAATGCACATTTCAGCCTTTGTATTATAGACAAGAAATTGATTTTTTCCCCGTCTCAGCATGCATTATTTTTTATATAATGAAGAACAGATCCTTTGCCACTCATGCATCTGTTTAGCAATGATTGCTTTACAGGGGTTTTCTATCATGGCAACATTTGCTCATTTTACATAAAATAAATAAATTTCTCAGGGGCCACATCCAGGTGGCAGGGCAGGGTAAGAAGGCAAAGAGAACCGGGTTCAAATTTCAGATTTGCAGTCGACAGACCATCCCTTGACTTATGACTGCAATTGAGCCCATAATTTCTGCGGTTAAATGAGGCATGTGTTAAATGAGTTTCAACCCATTTTACGACAAACCTTGCCACAGGTGTTAAGTGAATCCCTGCAGTTGTTAAGTGAGTCACATGGTTGTTAAGTAAATCTGATTTCCCCATGGACGTTTTTTGTCAGAAGTTCACAAAAGCCAGAAAAATTCATAAGTCCTGGTAAAAACCTCCTTTATTACATTAATGTGAATTTATTTCATTCACAATCAGTCAACGGCTTGGCAAACAGTCTTGCAAAGGTATACTAATGAGCTCAGACCTTTATCAATCCTGGTAAATAGTGCCACACTCAGTGTTGGCAGGGAAGGGCTGGGTTACACAGACAAAACTCCAAAGGCTGGAACAAACAAATGACTGAATAAGCGAGTTGTTTCTTGCAAAAGCCCCCTCCCCTTTTGCTTCTCTTTTAATCCTGATGAGAGGGGCCATTCATTGTCAACCTGTGGCCTTACTCCCACAACTCTAAGTTCTTGACTGTGCCTTCCTTTTGGCAGCTCTGTGCATGCACAGGCTGGGAACTGGTTCCAGAAGCTCCCCCGCCTCACTGCTGTCTGAGCCCGAAGACAGCTGATGATTGCCATCCTGCCCTGGCCCCATCTCTGCCTTTGAAGCAGAGCCTTCATCCCAGCTGTCCTCAGCCTCCAGGAATGTCCCAGGTTCCTCCCCAACCTCCTCACTATTGTCCGACTCTGCTTTCAGCTCCACCAGCCACCAGCAGGCCACAACAATATCCTATGTTTTCCAATCAAGCAGCCTTGATGTTTACATTTTACTGATCTGAGTGCAGTTACTACAATTATGATTTGTGATCAATTATTAATTATTATGATCAATCCATATTTTCAAGCTTAGGCTAAGTGAGAAAAAGTTGGATTATCCTTCTTTGATATCTTTGCCACAATGCAATTTTAATATAATGTTGCACTATTATCACATTGCTATATTTAGTGAGGCTTTGGCATCAGAGGTGCAAACTACATGTCCACTAGAAGGCCACCAACAGAAAAGCTTAACCCCTTGGCTGCCCTCTAGCTATCACTGTGATTCTTGCAGACCAGAAATGTTTGGTTGGTTTAATGGCAAACAGTTGCCTTCCCTAACTCCAAAACAAAACAAAAAGAAATTTAAAAAAACCCAGAGATATAGTTAGCTTCCTCAACTCTTTGTAGGTTAATATCACCATGGCATCCATCAGTGTTTAAAGTCTCTTCCCACCAAGGAGTTGAGTGAGTGGGTGGGAATGGAATTATTCACAAAGCAATGAGGGTACCCAATGAATGATATAACATCAGAGCAGTTACTTATCCTATGTGAGACTGGTAGAAGATTATTAGCTCACAGTATTCAAAACAGAATGGTCCCTCTTGGCTATCCAGTTTCAGATTTTACAGCTTGTGCATGAAAAAAATATCTCCAGAAGTCACAATCTGCAAAAATATGAAATACCCCAAAGGTAAAGAATATCATTCTCAAGTAAATTTACTTATGGTAAATTTTACAATAGCTCACTGCCTGGTACACTGGGGAACCTTAATGAAGAACAAGAATGAGACTACTTAAGAACCAACATCAAAATGCATCACCCAACCTGTCCCTGAAGCTTTTTAAATAGCTTGAGCTGATAAATTGCTATACAGCTTCTCAAGGAAATATATTCTGTTTAAGAAACGACACTCCTGCCAACAAAGGTCTAATAATAATCAGTGCAAATTTCTAAACTACCACCGGATGACAGCAAAGAGGCTGAAAAAAAAAAAAAAGACTCTTCCCTGGCCTCTCGTGGTCCTCTGCATCATTGCAATGAAAATAATTTGGCGGTGGTTAAGTAAAGGGTTTACAACTCCTGTGACATGTGAAGAGTCTAACTTCACTTTTTGGCTACTGCAGAGAGAAACAAAGGAAAGACCTTACTGCTCTCTTAGTCTAAGACTTTAAGGGGCACCATGGATTTCCTGAAGAATGTGAGTGGGAGATTAGTATCCCTCAAATGGCCACTTCTAACCCAGTGAGAGTGATTGTTTGGTGTCAAAACTTCAGGCCTGAAGAGTTGATTAGAATAATGTATGACTTTAAACAAATTTTAAAGTTTTACAGACTAGACTGAAGTTGGGTGCAGTTTTTGCATTGATTTACAGAACAACGGAGTTGGAAGAGACCTTCTAATCCAACCTTCTGCTCAAACAGGAGACCTTATACAATTTCAGACAAATGGCTGTCCAATCTCTTCTTGAAAACCTCCAGTGATGAAACACCCTCAACTTCTGAAGGCAAGTTGTTACACTGGTTAATTGTTCTCACTGTCAGGAAATTCCTGCTTAGTTCTAGGTTGCTTTTCTCTTTGATTGGTTTCCACCCATTGCTTCTTCTCTTGTCTTTGGTGCTTTGGGATCGTCCCTGGGATGATTGGAGTTCAAAACATCTATGGTGGAGGAAGAACATAGATTACTTTAAGCTGTCACTCTCTCAAAGAAGAGGGTTCGTTAAACAGAAGTTTACTGCAGAAAAATGACCCAAGAACTTTTGAGGGACTTCCCAAAAGCATTGATTGATTCATGGATTCATTCATCACTTCATTGAATCATTATTTGATAGCTTGGTCCACCAATCTGTAGGTATCCCATCTCAAGTACATGACTTTGGAGGGCTAATCATGACTAAAAACAGAATAAGAACATTATATCAAGCCAATAAATAAGATAAACAAAATCCTGGCTGAGGCAGGCAGAAAAATTCATGAGGATCCAGGCCGTGTCAAAAAAAGAATCACAAATGGACCTGAAAAAGCTGAGTTTGTATTCCACAACACATTGTGACTTTTGTCATTTTGATAGTCAGAGTAACTGAATGACAAAGTTGGAAGTTGGAGGTCTTCTAATCCACCCCCCTGCTTAAGCAGGAGACCCTATATCAGGGGTGTCCAGCCTTTAATTGCTGATTTTGGAGGACCTGTTGTACAATTGAATAAAGAAAATTGGAATATTGCAGATGGTTTAGATAGGACAACATTTCTCACAGTTCCTCTCTTATACTGTTAAAATTCTGGGCAATTATGAATTATGATTTGTGGCACAAAGACAGCATCATCACATAAGTAAGAAAAAGTCCCTTTAATACGTCCAGCTTTGCCCCCAATATCCAGTTACCTTCGTCTGGAGGAAAAAACTTTCCCAAGAACAGTGTTTAAGTGGAGGAAATTCAGCCCCAAAACAAAGTACAGATAAATTGTAGATAAAAATCCACACAAACCACACTGCAGCAATTAACTGGACAGGGCAGGAGAAGAAATTGCAAACTTCAAAGGGCAACAAAACACACATAGTTGGGAAGACGCCAGGAGCACGGATAAGCCTCAACAATAAAAGATAACTCACAATTTGCTTCCAACAAGTTGCTGAGGGCAACCTCCCTTTTTAAACACTGTGTTCCCAGCTGCAGCTATTGAAGGGAATCAGGGCCCTTTCCTCCTCTGTGAGCCACGCAACTCATGTTGCTCCCTTCTCCGTTCCTCCCTGTGTGTCCTAGGATGAAAAGGGGATGGGACTGGGTCTTCCTCTGAATTCCCTCTCCCTTGTTCTACCTCTTCCCTGCTCTGCCCAGCCAGACTTTGCCCTTCCCCAGTTTCTTCCACAACCAACAGAGCTACACTCCCATTCCCTATCAGCTACTTGGCCTCCCCTTCAGAATGAGATTCTGGCAGGGGCATGACACAATTTGAGAGGAAACAATGAATAAAGACACCCAAAATATTAGCAAGCAGTGCACGAATATTCATTCCAACTTACTTTAATAAAAAAGGCACACTGTGCATACTCCGAAACGCTAACATTTGTGGTTGGCAGAATTTCTCATGAAAAGGTGGCAGGGTCATAATCTTTATTTACCTTCTGGAGAAAACATCTGATACAGATTGTTCCTATCATTGGTTTGCCTGCCCTTTAAAAGTATTGCTTGTGATTGATGACCGAGGTGGGCAGGTAAATTCATCAACTAGCAACCAAAAATGAAAATCAAATCAGGTTAACTTATTGGACCAAACTATGATAATACATGAAAATGCCACAAGGCGAGCTATGTTTTATCTCCAGCTTCTCTTTTTTCTGATTGTGAAATAAATTATTATTATAGTAACTGTTGTCCATAATAATGCTAGTTTTAATCCTTCTACCCTGGCAATTTCTCACTAGGGAAGTCCATGAGATGCCAAATTGGCCTAATGCCTCAAAAAGAAAGAAAGAAAAATGTTTTAAACAATTGCCCGGGTTTGCTGAATTTGTGATTTTGTTATTTCCATGCCGCCTCATTCTTCTTTGTTTAGGGTTTAAAGGCATGTTGTTCATCTCCTTTCTTGAAAAGGAAAATGTTTAATTGATGATTGGTGGGCGATAATGTCCTTTAGAATTTTATTTTGCAATTCAGTGCAAAATGATAAATGCTCACATTTATTTGGGGTAGAAAATGCAGGACTAAAATGTTTTTTTTTTTTAAAAAATCAGGGAAAACGAAAGAGTCACCACAAGTCATACATCACGTATGAATATTGCCTTCCAGTGTGCACTTTGATAGCATCTCTACCATGAAGATCAACATATTAAAGTGAGCATCTTATATGTAAATCTCTCTCATCATGTAGGGGTCAAAAAGTTGCCTTACTTCATGGTCAAGCAATGCTTTGCATACAGAAGGGGTAATACAATGTGCGTGGATGGCCTTGGAGGGAGGAAGGGAAGAGATGCTGCTTAGGAAGCAATTAGATAAGAGAGGAAGGCACTGTCATGCCCCTGTCAGAGTCTGAATCCGAAGAGGAATATGAACAGCCAACAAGGAGCGGGAGTGTGGCTCCGCTGGCTGTGGAAGAAACTCGGGAAAGGCAAAGTCCCCAGGCTGGGCAGAGCAGGGGAGAGGTAGAGCAAGGGAGAGGGAATTCAGAGGAAGACCCAGGCCCACTCCCTCTTCATCCTAGGGCACAAAGGGAGGAACGGAGAAGAGAGCAACATGGGTTGCATGGCTTAGGGGGAGGAAAGGGCCCTGATTCCCTTCATTAGCTACAGCTGGGAACATAGTGTTTAAAAAAAGAAGCTGCGCGCAGCAAGCTGTTGAGAGCAAATGTGAATTTATCTTGTATCGTCATGGCCTATCTGTGTTCCTGGTGTCTTCCCAACTGTGTGAGTTGTGCCATGCTTTCAAGTCTGAAATTCCTTCTCCTACCCTATCAAGCTAATTACTTCAGTTTGGTTTGTTTGGATTTTAAGTTATAGTTTGTGTGTACCTTGTTTTGGACTGAATTTTCTACAGTTAAAGGTTATTCCTGGGAGAGTTTTTCTCCAGCCGAAGGTAACCTGGACATTGGGGGCAAAGTTAGAGATAATAAAGGGGCTCTTGTTGCTTATTTGAAGTCTGTGATTTTTGCTTCCTTGACTATACTGTGCAGCACTGATCATGAAACAGAAGATCTCAGATCGTGGAGAGATGGTCATACATGAAAATTGTTCTGACCAAGGCTTCCTAGACCATAATTACACACACGCTTATTTTAAAAACAAGTCTTATTTTATTGCAATGCTGGGAATTGTTTTCATTCCCCTTTTGTCTTAACTGTTCTTGCCTTCTGGCAGCTCTACACATGTGCACACTGGGAACAGGCTCCCCTGGGTCCTCTGCCTCGCTGCTGCCAGACTCTAGAGACTCCGGAGTCAGCACATAATTCCCAGATGGTGCTGGCCCCATCTTTGCATCAGACACAGGACCCTCATCCAAGTCCTCTCCAGACCCCTGGACTGGTCCCCTTTCTTCCCCATTGTCTGATTCCACTGCCGTCTGCATAGGCTGCTGGCAAACCACAACAAAAATATTGGATATTCCAAGACACACCTAATGATCAACATAATGTTTTGATGAGAGCCAACCTGTCCTATTGGTTCAGGACTTGGTGTGGGGTCCAGTTTCAAGTCTGTTCCCTGTAGCTTCCATGGATGTCTCTGGATCAAGTGTTTTCACTTGCCCTCACAAATATTTCATGATAGAATCTTGAGAGGATAAAACTCAGAAAGAATTCTGCCTCCCCTACCCCCACGCCCTCCAAAATAATAATAAGGCACGTAAATATTTATGGAATTCTTTATGGCAGGAATCATTTTTTGCAACAAATAGATTATCAAATCAGAACTTTTACTCTGGCCTTAAGGCTAAGGAAATACTACAATAAAACTAGATCTTAATGCATAAATGTTTATATAAAAATGGATACGATTTGAGGATGAACGCGAGAAAGGGAGGGTGTTTGCTGTGCTGTTACCTTGTTAGCCCTTTGCTTTTCTGACACATAGACTTCAAGGACTCAAAAAAGCACTATTTTTTAAAGTCTCCTAGAGCCCAGAGTGATTTCTGCCATGCCCTTAAGTCTTTGTGGGAAATGCCTAATGAAAGATTATGGCCAAAACTGGTAGTCAGTCACAGCTGGAGGTGAAGAACTGTGAATTTTGGAAAGTATCGCTATAACGTAGCTTAGGAAGGACAATAACTCCTTACTGGGATGTAACTCAATCTGATGAGAGTTTGGGCAGCCCGCCATCAGAAACCTGATATATTCTGTGTGGAATAATGGAAACAAAGAGAACGGTGTTAGCAGCTTTCCAAAGTGTCATGTTTTCTACTCCCTTATGGCCCAGAGGTTTTGCAAATATTGACTTGAAGTGACACCTGGATTCAGAGGCCCTGTTTAATTTATACAAAGAAGATTTGCAAAGTGAAGAGCAGACAGGTGTGTGGGAGGGAGGGAGGGCAGGGAGGGAAGGAGGAAAGAAAAAAGAAAGAAGGAGGGGAAAAAGAGAAGGAAGGAGAGGGAGGAGGAGGGGAGGGAAGAGGGAAAAGAGGGAGGAGAAAAGGGAGGGAGGAGAGGAAGTAAAGGAGGGAGGAAGGAAGAGAGGGATAGAGGGAGGGAGGGGAGACAGAGAAGCAAAAGGGAAGCGGAGGAGGGAGGAGGAGAAAGAATGGGAAGGGAAAGAGAGGGAGGAGAGGGGAGAGGAAGGAAGGAAGGGAAAAAGGGAGAGAGGGGAGGGAGGGAGGGAGGGAGGGAGGGAAGGAAGAAAGAAAAAGAAAGGAAGAAAGAAAGAAAGAAAGAAAGAAAGAAAGAAAGAAAGAAAGAAAGAAAGAAAGAAGGCAGAAGTCTTTTCCTCTTCTTCTTTCCTTCACCCTTGCCCCTTCATCCAAATCCAGGGAAACATAATTCACATTTTAATTAAGGAGAGAGGCTGGGGTATTAGCCACACCATACAAGGCATCGTGTCAAAAGGAAAAGTAATCCTGACTTTAAACAGACTGACGTCTGGCCCAGGAGAAACAGCCTCCCCAAGGAACAGGGCTTTGATAAGACTGCCAAGCGCCAGGGCTTTTGGCCTGATACCATCTTTATTTTCCGCATTGAGATGATTGAGGTCTGCTTGGCATTTCCACATTTCAATTGGCTTCTGCATGATGCCATCATTACAGAGATATTTCAAAGGCATCGCGCCACTGGATCAAGTTAATAGCAGAGTGATACCAAACATTTGTTCCCTGCCTAGAGCAGAGAAGATAAGAAAGATTGGAGGAGAGAGAGAGAGAGAGAGAGAAAGAAAGAAAGAAAGAAAGAAAGAAAGAAAGAAAGAAAGAAAGAAAGAAAGAAAGAAAGAAAGAAAGAAAGAAAGAAAGAAAGAAAGAAAGAAAAGATTACAAGTTATAATTCCTGGGGAGTCTTCATTATTTTTTGCAGGTGAGGGAAATATTATGAATGATTCTGGTTGGTAGGAAAGATAATTGAGGGACTTCAGATATTCTTCACACCTAAGGAAAAAATTCTGCCTCTGCCTACCAGCATCCATCAGTATTCATCTGACTAGCATCCTATCAGTGTGTGAGAGAGTTGAGGGCTGTTTGGAAACTGAAACAGTATTTGCTATGTGAGCAAGAAGGAGACAGCAAGGAGCCTGGGCGTGGCTTAGCTCAACTGTTCTGTACTAAAATTGCTTGGTGCTGTGAAACTGAAACTGAACCTCCTCTCCTCTGCTTGTGTTTTGCATTTGGAAGAGATTTCTTTTCAGGTGGGGAGGGGGAGTAGAACTCCTTAGCATCAGAGCGTGTTAATAATAATAATATAGGAAATAGTAATGTTCTGATGGTCATTTCAAAGAATCCTTTGTTAGTGAGCACCTAGATGCCAAGAGGAACATACGTGCTTTACGGTTCTGGAGATTTTGTGATGTTGCATGAGTGGTTTTTCACTTTATATAGAAGGAGGAGGAGGAGGTGGGGGAGGAGGAGGAGGAGATTACTACTAAATAAACAGCATAGGTGCAATGACTTGAGGGCAGATGAGGACAAGAGAGAGTAAAGGAGTTGCAATCACTTAGAGCTAGCTTGATTCGCTCCGCTTTAATCGGTACTGGCTATGAGAACAATTCATTTTTCCCAAGAAGACAGGAAGTTGGTATGAAGGACTGGAAAGAATTTGTAATCTGCTTTTTCTTCGATTTTATGCCTCACCCAGAGTCCACTTGGATTGGAGAGGGCTATCAATATTGCCGAATCAATCAATCAATCAACTAATTTCCAAAAGGAGAAAGAAATAGTAGCCATATACAGGTAATCCTGTACTTATGAACACAAGTGATCCCTAAATTTCTGTTGCTGAGCGAGACATTTAAGTGAATTTTTTCCCCATTTTGTGACTTTTCTTCAATTGTTGAGTGAATCCCTGCAGTTGTTAAGTGAGTCACACGGTTGTGAAGTGAATCTGCCTTCTCCATTGACTTTGTTCACCAGAAAGTCACAAAAGGGGATCAGGTGACCCTCCCAGGACACATGTGACCTTGGGGATACTGCAACGGTCGTTACTGTGAAAAACAATCATCAGTCTTTTTCTTTTTTTCCAGTGCCATTGTAACTTGGAACGGTCAGCAAATGAACTGTTGTAAGTCGAGGACTCTCTGTAAAAAGGTAAAGGTTCCCCTCGTACATATGTGCTAGTCATTCCCAGCTCTAGGGGTTGGTGCTCATCTCCTTTACAAAGCCGAAGAGCCAGTGTTGCCCGAAGACATATGGTCATGTGGCCAGCAGGACTAAGTGCCGATAAGGCACATGTGGTGCTGTTACCTTCCCACCAAAGGGGTCCCTGTTTTTCTACTTGCATTTCCTTTTTTTACATGCTTTCAAACTGCTAGGTTGGCAGAAACTGGGGACAAGTAACGGGAGCGCACTCCATTACGCGGGTCTAGGGGTTTGAACCGCCGAACTGCCGACTTTTCCGATCAACAAGCTCAGCATCTTAGCCACTGAGCCACCGCATCCTCTCCACATACTCCCTGTAGCATCCAGCTAAAGCAGTGGAAAATACTACTGTGTGAGAGCACTGGGACTGTAACTTCTGCTCCCCCAATACTTGGATGTTTTATTTCGAGCCACTCTTGGGGGAGTTGCATTGATGATCTTCTCCTGATTGAAGTTTCCTTGGTGACAAATATTTCGGAGGCAGCCCAGGAAGCCATCAACCGGTTCCGAGCTCTTATTGTAATGCAGAAATAATGACATCTTAATTGTTCATCTTTTCTAAATGGGTAATTCTTATCACCTACCAGGTGCTTCCAAAGGCTTTGTCATGGAGGGGGAGAGATGAAAGGTGCACAGTGGGCTTCTCCAGAGATGTTCCCCACCTGCTCTCAGCATCTTTCTTTCTGATCTTCTCGTGATCTTCTTTAGACTAGCCAGACCCAAATCCTGCAGCTGTTCTTCATATGTTTGAGTCTCCAGTCCCTTAATCATCTTAGTTGCTCTTTGCACTTCTTCCAAAGTGTCAACTTTTTTTCCTCCTTCCAAACCCCACTCCCTTCTGGCACTGATAATGTTTCTTGGTTGACTAATGAAACATTTGCAAGAAAATAACCAAGTTCAGATGAGGACCCTACAGTCCTCCTCTTCCTCCTTCTCCTCCCAAACCCCACTGCCTTCTGGCACTGATGATGTTCCCTAGTTGGGACATGAAACATCAGCAAGGTCCTCTTTTTGGAATTTGTCTGAGCTGGATGTTCCTCTGGTGAAGAGAAGCAAGGTGACCTCTCTGCTATTTAGAAACTGGCTGAGGAATTCCTTTCCCTTAATAAGTCTGCATTTCTAGTGTCATGATCTTCCTTGTGGACTTGAATCCTTTTGTACCTAAATGGGAGGTGGGATCATCTCATCAATGCAGAGTAAGGTTGAACTTTTAATTCTCATCAATATTTTTGTAGAGACAGGCTAAAGCAAGGGTCTCCAACCTTGGCAACTTTACAACTTGTGGACTTCAACTCCCATAATTCCTCAGCCAGCATGCACAGAGGAGATCCCTGGCCTAAACCATCACATTGCTATTCTTCCATTGATAATCCACTATTCCTTAGATATCTTCTTCCCCAGTAGGATGGCCAGACATGTCCTTGAGTCTCAAAAGACCTTCTTCTTCTTGTGCCATATCTATCATTGGATGCTGGCGATCCTATTTTTATCAACAGCTGCATGAAAAAGTGCTGTTGAGTTTTGTCCATACCAGTCCCTTAGATTTGGAAGCCATTATGTTTTCCTTCTGCTTGGACCTCATCTGCCTTCAATCTTTCCTTGGAGGATGAAGTAAAGTGCGCCATATTTTTCCGGGTGTCACATCCCATGTCCGAAATATTCTAATTTTAGCTTTTTAATGGTTTTGATAATTTCCCTTGGCTTTCCCAGGCGTCTTTAATCACCTCCTCCTTTCTGATTTTGTCAGCCCAGCTTCTACCTGACAGCCGTCTGTAAATCCACATTTCAAATGCTTCCAGTATCTTCAAGTGGCTTTCTGTCAGAGATCAACTCTCTCCTCCGTCAAAAGATCTCCATACACAGCAATTAGTTAAGGTGAGATTTATAAGATAATAACAGTGCCAGAGGAAAATAGAAGATGGAGTGGTTTCTTCCAGTGACAAGTGGAGAAGTCCCTGTCCTACTTTTTTTCCCCACAACACCCATTCCTTTCAAAGCCTGAATGCTGGTTTGAAAAAGGAGCAATCAACATTTTAATGAGCTTTTCATACACCATTTCTTCTCAAAAAGAAAAAAAACCACACACACACACACACACACACACACACACACACACACACACACACAAACAGATGCCTTGAGGTCGGACAAGATACAGACCAAAGTACAGCTGCTTCTTTAATTAAAACCAAGGCAAGAAAAATTGGGGTCCCTCATCTAAACATGCTGCAGCTTCAAAGGGTTAGCAGAGTTCCTGAGCACTAAGGAGAAATCAATAAAAGCAGTTCAAACGCAGAACTTTCTGGTAGTAATTAATCCAGCCAAAGCCCCCAAGGAAGAGAAGCTGGAGAAGCTATTGGGAATGAGTTGAGCCTTGAAAATCTAGACCAAACCTCCCTTCGGTTTTAAAGAGGAAAAGGATTGAAGTATAGATGTGTGAATGGTTTGAAAAGGAGTCTCCTTTATTTGTTCGTTCTTCTGCTTCTCCATCATTGGTTCCCTTGACCCATTTTCTTTCTTTGCGTTTAATTTTTTTCTGGATTTTTAGATCTCCCTTGAGGAATGTTTAGCAATAGAATCTTTGTTCCTGTTTTGAAAAAGAGAAGTAATTCTTGTTGCTTTTGCTTTGGCCTTGAAATATGGGGCCACTTGACAGGGAAAGGAAGGAGAAAGGAGGGAAGGGGGGAGGGAAGGGGGAGAAGGAAGGAAGGAAGGAAGGAAGGAAGGAAGGAAGGAAGGAAGGAAGGAAGAAAAAAAGATGGGAGGGAGAAGAAAGGAGGGAGGGAGAGAAGGTGGAAGAGAAGGAAGGAAAAGGAAGGAGGGGGAAAGGAAGGGGGAGAAGGAAGGAAAGAAGGAAGGAAGGAAGGAAGGAAGGAAGGAAGGAAGGAAGGAAAAAAGATGGGAGGGAGAAGAAAGGAGGGAGGGAGAGAAGGTGGAAGGAAAGGAGGGAAAAGGAAGGAAGGGGGAAGGGAAGGGGGAGAAAGAAGGAAGGAAGGAAGGAAAAAAGATGGAAGGGAGAGAAGGTGGAAGGGAAGGAGGGAAAAGGAAGGAAGGAAGGAAGGAAGGAAGGAAGGAAGGAAGGAAGGAAAAAAGATGGGAGGGAGGGAGAGAAGGTGGTAGGGAAGGAAGGAAAAGGAAGGAAGGAAGGAAGGAAGGAAGGAAGGAAAAAAGATGGGAGGGAGGAAGGAAGGAAGGAGGGAGGGAGAAAAGGTGGAAGGGAAGGAGGGAAAAGGAAGGAAGGGGAAGGGAAGGAGGAGAAGGAAGGAAAAAAGATGGGAGGGAGGAGGGAGGGAGAGAAGGTGGAAGGGAAGGAAGGAAAAGGAAGGAAGGGGAGAAAGAAAGAAGGAAAAAAGATGGAAAGGAGGAAGGAAGGAAAATGGGAGGGTGGGAGGAGGGAAGGAAGGGAGAAAGGTGAAGAGAGGAAGAGGAAACAGGGAATGAAAGGGGGAAGGAGAGAGGGAGGGATTGAGAAAGGGAGAAAGGTGTGTGTGTGAGAGAGAGAAGATTGAGAGAGAGGAAAGGGAAGGGAAGGGAAAGTGGAAAGAAGGGTAGCCAGTTACAAAGCTAATAAAATCAGAAATTTCTTACTTGTGAAATAAAGTTGCATTCAAATGCAAAACTCCCTTCTTCGATTACATCTTAGGGACAATAATGCTTTCCATTAAAATTCATGACAGTGACACATATCCAACTTTGTCCTGTCCCTTTCTGTCTTTAGATGTTGCCTCTCCCCCCACCTGTTTCTTCCCATGGCTCCAATGTTTCTAAGCTCTGCTATTCATGTTTCAACATTAAATTTTGTGTGGCATCCAGCAGGGTTGATAAATCTAAAAATACAGCAGCATCTCCCATAATAATAACAGCTCCCATAATAATTCCCTCCTTTTTTTATCCACATTGCATTATCAATCCAATTCAGTAACACGAACAAATAAATATTTATCTTTCAGAGATTACCAATACATTGCAAAATAAGAAGCAAAAAGAGTGCAAGAGGGAACCAGGCAGTGGTAGAATTTCTATTTTTATTATTTTTGAACAACTGAAGAATCTCTATTTTATTTCACCCCACTGCTTCTGAAACAGCTTTGACATTCATATATCACTCACTCTATAAACAGAGTTTATCAATGAAACTGAAGTCAGGAAAATATATTTTACTCTCTACTTCCTTGTGAATGTTAAAATACAGACCAATGAACAGTGGAAAAAAAGAAACAATAGGTGAATGCTTAAAAAAAACACCCACATTCAATAGAAACACCCAAGCTAGGTTGATTTTTAAAGGACCAGTCTGCTCCATCCACTGAGCTCAATGGGAACATTTGACTGCCCTCAGTTCCTAATAAACTGATGATAAATCAGCACTCCTGCTGAATGACAAAAGCCCCATTTCCTAGACTTCAGACATTTCTCTGGCTGTTTTTGTCCCTGCTCAGCCAACAATTGTAGTAGCTGTGAAACTGAATGCATTATGGGTAGTCCTGAACTCAACAATCATTTGTTTAGTCACCATTCAATTGCAAAAACCCAATCTGGGTATGAAACTGGCTGTTTCATCCCCTTTCATATTTGTCTTTCTTCCTTTTTTGTTTTGAAGACTCGGACGGTGTCCAAATTGAGCATGTGACTGAACCACAGGCCCCATAATTGCCTGAGAGGGGAATCGCCGGTGTTCTGCTAAAGTCCCTGAACTTTATGTTTTCCCCAAAAAAAGAATTAATGGCTCTTATAGAGAAATAGATTGCTCCCAAATTGCATTTTGTTCTCTTGCTAGGGAATATCCTGAGCAAAAAATTGCAGAAGTTAATTGCAACCTTTCATGAGAAGAAAAGATATGGTCAAGCTGGGTCAGGGAAAAAGGTTTGATATTTTAAAAAGACGAAATTTGCCTTGATCATCGGTGGACTTTCTAATGAAACCTTTCTTTTCTGTTCCTTTTCATGGAATATCTTGGTCTGCACGGTGCTGCTGGCAGTGGCAGCGGCAGTGGTAAAGGAGGAGAAGGAGGAGGAAGAGGAGGAGGAGAAGAAGAAAAAGAAGAGAAGAAGAAGAAGGAGAAGGAGAAGGAGAAGAAAAAGATAGAGATAAAGATAAAGATAAAGATGAGGAGGAGGAGGAACATGATGATGATGGCTGCTACAAGCTGTCCTCAACATACAACCACAATTGACTCCACAATTTATTTGCTGAGCGACACAGTTGTTAAGTGAGTTTTGTCCCAATTTACGACATTTCTTGCCACAGCTGTTAAGTGCCTTCATTAAGTTAGCAACATGGTTGTTAAGTGAATCTGGCTTCCCCATTGTCAGAAGGTTGCAGAAGGTTGCACGTGACCCTGGGATTCTGCAACCATGATAAATATGAATCAGCTGCCAGTTGAATTTTGATCACGTGACCATGGGGGGATGCTGCAATGGTCGCAAGTATGAAAAATGGTCACAAGTCACTTTTTTCAGTGCCGCTGCAGCTTTGAATAGTCCATAAATGAACTGGGGTGCGTCAAGAACAATTTTGGTCACCCTACTACAAAAAAGATGTTGAGGTTTTGGGAAAAGTTCAGGGAAGAGCAACCAAGATGATCAAAGGCCTGGAGGAGACTAAAATATAGGAAGAATGGCTGCAGGATTTGGGTTTGGCTCAGGAATGGGATCCGACCGGTCTAACTACCGGTTCTGTTGCTCTGCCTTGCATGCGCATGTGCACTTTACGACCTGCTGAGCTGCCCAGTCAACTGAGCAGTGCTGCGTTTAGATGCACAGCGGTTGGAAAAGCCCTTTTTTTCTGCTTTTTCAACCACAGCTATGCTGTGCAAAGCAGCTGAGGTTGAAAAAGCAGGAAATAAAGGACAGGTAAGAGCCCGGGAAGGTGGGTGGGCCAAAACAGCAGCAGACATAGAACCAGTTCTGTGTCTGCTGCCCTTCAGAGCTACCAGTTCTACAGAGCCAGACAGAATCCCATCCCTGGTTTGGCTAGATTACAGAAAAGAAGGACTAGGAGGGATAGGACAACAGCATTCCAGTATTTCATGGACTGCCCCAAAGAAGAGGAGGTCAAATTATTCTCCAAAGCACCAGAAGGCAAAACAAGAAACAACTGGAAACTAAACAAACAGAGAAGCAACCTGGAATTAAGAAGAAACTTCCTGACAGCGAGGACAGTTCACCATTGGAACAGCCCACCAGCAGAAGTTGTGGATGCTTCATCACTGGAGGGTTTTAAGAAGAGTCTAGACAGAGATTGGGCTGCCATTTGTCAGAAATGGTATCGGGTCTTCTGCTTGGGTGGGGCATTGGATTAAATGACCTACAAGGTCCCTTCCAACTCTGATTATCTGTTATCTGTTATCAGTCACTTATCTGAAATAGTATAGGTTCTTCTGCTTGAGCAGGAGGCTGGACTAGAAGACCTCCAAGGTACCTTCCAGCTTCTGTTCTGTTCTGTTCCATTCCGTTCCGTTCCGTTCCATTCCCTATTCCCTATTCTATTCTATTCCCATTCTCCTATTTTGTTCTGTTCTGTTCTGTTCTGCTCTGTTCTGTTCCACTCGACTCAATTCTATTCGATTCTACTCTACTCTACTCTACTCTAAGGACTGCCTATAATATATTTCTAAAACACGACATCCTTATATCAATATTTTCAGCCAGAACAATTCCCCATGAAAAATAATATCATTCCATTTTCCAATGCTTTGCAATAAACATTTGCAGTGGAACTTCTGATGGCTTGCCTTCAGAAGTTATGTGGGTGTTCCAGGACTGGAAGTTTTCAAGAAGAGACTGGACAGCCCCTTGTCTGGGACTGGTATAAGGTCTCCTACACGGGGTTAGACTAAAAGACCTCTAAGATCCCTTCCAATTCTGGTATTTTGTTATTCTATGAAGTCATAAATCTTGCTGGGCATGGAATGAGTAGGTGCTATTTGACAGGATTGGAACATCCTGGGAACGTTAGTGATTGTTCCCTGGGATTTTTGCATTCACTACAGCTGTGATTTGGCTGAACTATACAGCCTTTCCGTGCTGGGGAGAAAAAAGGAGATAACAAAGAGTTACATTAAGAGCCCTTCTTCCAGCAATGAAATCCTTTTGGGTGGCACTATTGTGGAGATTTAAAGCTAAATGAACACATCCCAGATTGATTTTTAACTTGCATTTTAAATAAAGATGCCCTTCTCTTGGTGGACAAAGAGCGAAAGAGAGAGAGAGAGAGAGAGAGAGAGAGAGAGAGGGAGAGAGAGAGAGAGAGAGAGAGNGAGAGAGAGAGAGAGAGAGAGAGAGAGAGAGAGAGAGAGAGAGAGAGAGAGAGGGAAGACTCTGAAGCATATTTTTTTTATTAAAACCCAAAATCGTGCTGTTAAATAATTCCAGTTAGGACATAAATAACCTTGCCTGGTGGGCTTAACAGCATTTTTCTTTGTCTAACCAAGTCACAGAATGAAGACATTTCAGTTGTTCTCTATTGAAAAGGTGAAATAACATGTCCCTTTGATTATTTACAAGTAGGACTGAATGGACCTGTTGAAGACTGTGAGCGTTGGCAGTCATGAATCACAATTAACAGATTTTGCATCCTCCGAGAAGGGTCAATAGATCACCGCTTGGGTTTATTTAAATCTTGGACTGGTGATCTTCTCTTTAGCCCATTAATCATGTATTTGAAACTACCCATCAGCCACTGTGTGTTCATCTTTCTTCTTTTTCCAAATCAATCATTTTGGCTTGGTGATTAGGGAAAAAAATATTGAAGGATATAAAAGTGGGGTTATGAACGGTTATAAACCAAGATTAAAATTGATATCAAATGACAGGATGTCCTAACCTCATTAGGCACTACAGTATAAGCAATTAGAAGAATAGCAGGGGGAGAAAAGTTTAATTTGTTCTTTTACCCACCAGAGGGGAATAGAAGAGAAGAGAAGAGAAGAGAAGAGAAGAGAAGAGAAGAGAAGAGAAGAGAAGAGAAGAGAAGAGAATGAAAACGAGAGAAGAGAAAATAGAGAATAAAGAAAATAGAATAGAACAGAAATTAGAGATAGAATAGAATAGAATGGAATGGAATGGAATGGAATGGAATAGAATAGAATAATATAGGGAAGAGTACTACAGAATCAAATCAAATAGAATAGAATAGAACAAAATAAAGAATGGAATGGAATAATGAATGGAATGGAATGGAACGGAAAAGAACAGAACAGAACAGAATAGAAGTCTTTATTTGGCCAACTGTGATTAGACACACAAGGAATTTGTCTCCTGTGCAGAAACTCTCAATGTACATGCAAAGCAACAGAGTAGTAATAATCATCATATGATTCCAATAAGAGGGAGTAGTAGAGAAGATGAGAAAGATAATGATAATACTACTGCCATACCATATTAAATGTTAGTATGATCTCTTATTGCCTTTTACGTCGCTCCTCTGCAGAATAAACAGGCAAACGTTTCCCACAGCTGGTGTACATTCATCCCAAAACAAATCCACATGTTTGGCATGATTTTTGCAGCTGAATAATACACAAGGACCTCTCTTCAAATGCTTTTGGCTTCCAAAAATGGCTCAGCTAAATAAGCCCATTCCCGAGAAACTAAGTCATCATCATTGTCAACATCAATAATGACAAACAGCGAAAACAATCACAACACCCCATGGAGACAGCTGCACCTGACTTTAATCACCGTATACTTCTTATTTGCTCTTGGTAATCATTTTAGCCGGCTAGTTTGTGGTTGCATCAGTGCCCTAAATCACAGATGTAATGACTTTTTCATTGATTTCTTCAAGGGCAGTTTTCCCCCCACACTTTCAATAACTGGTGACAAATTACGTTGAGTCGTAGTGTATCTGTACAAACCCATCTTACTGTGGCTTGGCTGCATTCGGGCTGGGGAGGGGAAGAAGGTGAAATGATAGTGATTGGTTGTTGAAGCAACTGAGATGGGAAATGCTTGATTCAAAAGAAAATGGGCCCATTCTGGTAGCTCCATCTAACAGGATTACTGTTGGAAGAATTATCCTTCTGGGTTCAGTTCCAAGTGGGGGAAAAGACACTGGAAACATGGAGGCTGTTTGGAAAGATGGTTTAATGGTGATCAGGATCACATGGCTTGGAGCTCCAAAGTGAAAAGGAAGGGTGATCACATGCTTCAAGGTGAAGGAAGAGATCAAGAAGGGCGGCCAAGATACTGAGATACCCTTATAGAACCTCTGTTGGGCCTCACCTTAAGTGTTTCCTGTTCCTGTGCAAGAAATGTATCCCATTGGCTGTCAGACTCCCGGGGCAGGGGTCTAAACTAACTTTGTAGGCTTTGTCTGGACCACATGGCTTCACCTGAGTGTTGGCTGATGCAATCTCCCCAGGCCAGCTAGTGAGATGGGTAGAGGCCTTTGTTATGTAGAATATTCTGGCTTAGGCCTTAATGGCCCAATAGCAAAGGTGGGGGAACTGAGTTTCTGCCTCTTTGAGTTTCTACTTTACTCTTTTTGGGGGAAGTATTCTGCCTTTTTAATATTTCCCAGGATATTTCATTTTTCTAGGAGAGGAGTGGGTGCTAACTTCCTACATAACAAAATGGGAAGGAACCTTGGAGGTCTTCAAGCAACAGCCAAAAAAACCTCATCCAATCCTTAGTTGCATCACTAACACTGATGATATGACCTAGTTTGGTAATGAAATGTCTGCAAGACAACCTCCAATCTTGGAGAGCATCAAGGACTCCTCATTTCCACCCTGAGCTACAAATATTCTCCTTTATTGGCATAGAATCAAAATCACATGAAGTATGTTCAGAGTTTTGCAGCATAAATTCAGCACCAGAATAGTAAATACAGATGTCTGATGCTTCATTTAACATCTATAAACATATCAAGTAAATTTTACAAAAATTTAAACCCACCCTCTGTTGAAAAAGACAATGAATGCAGTCCACACTGGCCAGGCCTGTCTGACCAATTTGTAAGTTGTTGCAGTGCGATGGAAGGTTTGAAAGGTGAGCTCAAAAACACATACTTGACATTCACAAGGTCTTAGGTTTAATCCCCAGAGTTGTTCAGGGGTGGGAGGAAGGTCAAGGTACACAAGGATTCTTCTCTCTCTGCAAGTTTTCTGCTGCACTTCAAGTAAGAAATATCAAGGAAAAAATTGAGCTTCTCACGAAAAACATGTTATTGTCGACTCAAGGAACTTTAGGATCCTGGAACAGTGGTGGGGTTTTAAAAAATTTACTTCTGGTTTTGTGTGCGTGGCTTGGTGAGTGTGGCAGGGGAAGGATACTGCAAAATCCCCATTCCCTCCCCACCCCACTAACCTGCTTTCCAGCTCTGTTCTCCTGTGCAGGACAACCAAAGAAGACCCAAATGATGAGCTATGGACATGGCTTGATGGGCATGGGGTTCTGTGGGTGTGTCTTGGTGGGTGTGGCATGCATTGATGGGTGTGGCTTGGTGGGAATGGCAGGGGAAGGACATACTGCAAAATCCCCATTCCCTCCCCACCCCACTAGCCTGCTTTCCAGCTCTGTTCTCCTGTGCAGGGCAACCAAAGAAGATTCAGCTGATCCTCTGAGACTCAACGGGAGGCAGAGAAGGGAAGGGGCCACTCAGAGGTGGGATTGGCCGGTTCTCCAAACTCCTCAAAATTTCTCCAGAACCAGTCAGAACCTATTGAATATCACATCTGTCCTGGAACCAGCTCACGTGACGATACTGGGAACTTTGCTTTTGGCTTTCAGTTGTGCATGTGTGGAAACTAATCAGCATTCTTTTTGGTGTCTGAGTTCCCATTCAAAAGCCATTCTCATTTCTAATTAAATCATCCAATTGCTTTGTGCCCATCTGACAACACAAGAGTTTTCTGAAGATGATAAAATCATTCTTAGCTATGAAATTTTACTTGCTTTGATTTTTAAGGGCATTTGTTTCTTCCTTTAAGGGTCAAGCACTGACTTTAACCATCTCTTTTTCTAGCATGGAACCAAGATTGCTCTTACCTCGTGCCAAATAAAATATTGCCTTCTCAAGTCTACTTATGGTGTCAGTTGATGAGAATTCTGTGAGTTGAAGTTCACCTGTCTTAGAAGTTCACCTGTTAGAAACCCTGGGAGGAGGAGGAGGAGGGGGGGGAGGAGGGGGGGAGGAGGGGGAGGAGGATGAAAGAAAAGAACAGAAGGAAGAAGAGGAAGAGGAGGAGGAGGAAAGAGAGCACAGAGAGAGAGAGATGCTTTCAGACATAAGATCCTGTTAATATAAACTTACAAAGTAGAATTAGATCATCTGGACATGTTTCCTTGGTCCTCTGGTTTAACTTGAAAGAAAGGAGAAGGAGAAGGAAAGTAGAAAGTGTTTTTGTAATAGAGGAGGAGGAGGAGGAAGTGTTTTCATAATAGTGGAGAAGAAGGAGAAGATTAAATTATGATCTACTCAATTCTAGAGAAGCTGAGTCATGCCAAAAAAATAACCCATCAGAATTCTTCTCTTGGCAAGGAACATTGCCATGAGAGACCACAGAGAGAGAGAGAAAAAATGATTATTAATAGAATATAGAAGCCACCATCAAGACAAGCTAAAAGTTAATCCCTCTGCCAAATTGGGAAACTTTTATGCAATTAATTATAGAGCCAGAACTTGAGGTCCAGAGGGGATGGGGCCCACTAGCGCTGTGCATTTCTTTATGTAAGTACAAAACCCATTCCTTCTTTCTAGACCCCAAGGAAAAAAATCCATTAACATCTTTATTAGCTCTATTTTACATAGCTAATTACATCCAGCTCTAGACAGAATGTTTAATCACTTGGTTTATTCACTTTGAGGAGCTCATCACGATGACAAAGAAATATTTCCAAAGAAAAAGAGATTAAGGATTTGGGGAGATTTCTTTCAGCATTTAAAAAGTAGAGAGATTTGGGACCATCGTGCCTGGTATATAAGCTTTCTCAAGTAGACCAAAAGACCTGTGAAAAATATCACTTTTTCTTCAGTCTTCATCTATCTGCTTTAGCTGTTCCATACGTTCAGTGGCTAAGACGCTGAGCTTGTCGATCAGAAAGGCCAGCAGTTCAGCAGTTTGAATCCCTACCGCTGCGTAACGGAGTGAGTTCCTGTTCCTTGTTCCCAGCTTCTGCCAACCGAGCAGTTCAAAAGCACGTAAAAAATGCAAGGAGAAAAATAGGGACCCCTTTGGTGGGAAGGTAACATGCACCTTCGGCATTTAGTCATGCCAACCACATGACCATGGAGACGTCTTCGGACAGCGCTAGTTCTTCAGCTTTGTAATTGATATGAGCACCGCCCCCCTAGAGCCAAAAACTACTAGCACGTATGCGCGAGGGGAACCTTCACCTTTTCCTTAGTCTTTAAGAACTGAAAACATCTGGGTAGTCTTGTTTGACCTTGGGGTCAAAGATGGATTGGGATTAGAATATGAGAATTGCTGGACAAGGATTGTGGGCTAGACTGAAAAAACAGCTGCAGGAGATAACAAGTGTGACCCACTTCAACATTGTCCTTGAGAAGACTATGAATCGGTCTATGAAGCCGATACAAGTTGTTGGTCCACCTTTTGATTGTTTCCACCATACAGATTTGAGCCTTTGAGTAGATTTATGTCTATCCAGCAGAAGCCAGCTGTGATTTCATTCCTTCTTTCTTGCCTTGGAACTGTAATGTTAAACCAAGGAACTACCTAAGATTGCCCATCATAAATAAAAAGATGGTATCAGGGTATGTAGAGATGACCTTGGCGAAGGAAGGAATGAACTGTTAAGGGAAGACTGGGAGAAGAGATTACCCAGGCCAGGATTGGAAGGAAAGGTAAGAAAGAAAGTCAGTGTGACCCTACCTTGATTTTTGAACAAGAAGGGGTTGAGAAAGACTTGGACAGGTTTCCAAGACTCTACTACTCTAAAATAAAGGCAATTCCTAGAATCTCCATTGTGCCTAATTCTTGCCTGGACTATTTCTTGACCTGGTGTATCTGGATTACTTTCCTGATCTGGTCTACTTTCTTGACTTGGTTTCCCTGGTCTACCTTCTTGACCTGGTGTATCTGGATTGGCAGATAGTGATTGTGGATTTCTGTGGGAGGGTGGAAAGTTATCTAAAAATGTTTATTGGCAGACAAAGTTCTTTTTCTGGCTTTGTCTAGGCTGCCAAAATATCCCGCACTGTTTTGGTATCTTTCCTCAGTTGGCCACTAGAATACAATTTCCATGTCATTACATTAGGCCTAGTCTCCTGCCTTTGGAAATCAGAGGGATATCTAAGCTGATATCAGGTCCATCATCATGTCCTATTAGTTTGTTGGAAGGGGAGGGGGGCATACTTTGCCTGGGTGCTTGGGAATTCGGGAAGGGGAATGTTTTTGGAGAAAGGGCAGACTCCCTCCCAGCCGGTTCCAGCCTGGTTCCAAGGCATAAGAGTGTCCTGTTATCTGCCTTGCACCTCAGTGTTCTCAAAATATCTTCTCTGCATTACATTGGCTGCCAATGGACTGGTCAGGGGGGCTGGGTGTGATGAAATGAAAGAATTGCTTTATGCATTGTATGGGATCTTCAAAGTCCACCTGATTTTACCACAACCACTTTCTCCCAGTAAAAGTTCTTTTGATTCAACTCAAAGGATTCATGAGTTTTGCTTTCTTGAGGGATCAGCTGGGGCGGGTCCTTACAGTTGCAGTCTAACTAATCTACATTTGGGATTTCTTGCTTCTTTCTCAAAGATTGCATTGAGATAGATTGCATAAATTTGCGTCCAAACATGCAGCTTTTATTGCCAGGGAAAGGATCAGGACCCAAGGGGGGAGTTTTTCTGCACCCACAATTTACAAAAGGCAGAGAGAGGGGATGGAGGGAGGGAGAGGGAGAGAGAGAAAGAGAGAGAGAAAAACTGATTAACTCCATTCCCAAACCTTTTCAAAAATAACCAGAGAGACAAATGGAAATGGAAGAGCTTGCATTTAATTCAAATTCATATCCTCTCTTCTGTTTGTTTATTGTTCATATTAGAAACGCAGGCTTTAGGAAGCTGAAGCCTTTAATTAAATTAATTTACTGAATCATGAATGGATAGTGGTGATAACACCAAAGCATCAACATCATTGGAAAACATCTCTGTCAGAAAGCACAACTCAGAATAAACAAAGTACTTCTAAAATATAATGTTTTTTTAAAAAAATCCCAGAATTAAATGTACAGGCATGACTCTTTCCAACATTAATTACCACTGAAATCAGTGGTAATTAATGTACCGTATATACTCGCATAAAAGCCGACTTTAGAACGCTTTTTTTTTCCCCCAAATTTGGGGGTCGGCTTATACACGAATAAATCTGATTTGCTGGAGCAGTGACTTAGTGTGGCGGCTTCGCGTGATGAGAGTCTTGGCTCTCATCGCCTTCGCCGGGCAGCGGCTTGTACAGCCAATCAGCTGGGAGACTCAATGGGAGGCGGGGAAGCGGCGGGCAGCGGCTTCACCGGGCAGCGGCTTTGCGCGATGAGAGCCAAGACTCTCATCGCGCGAAGCCGGCACGCTAAGTCGCTGCTCCAGCAAGTCGCTGGAGCAAGTCGCCACGCTAAGTCGATTTGGGGGTCGGCTTATATGCGAGTTTTTGCAAAATTCCTCATTTTGGGGCAGTTTTTTAAGGGTCGGCTTATATGCAAGATCGGCTTATATGCGAGTATATATGGTATTTCTAATTCCATGGAGGCAGCCTGAAATGGACTTATAATTAAGGAAGACTACCAAGTATGGACAGAAAGGTTCCAGATGGGCTACTAGTTGGTAGCAAAGTGTTAGAGAGTTCTACATCCCTAGTTGGTGGTCAGTTGAATTCCTGTAAACCAAAGCTGGTCGTCCTAAATTAACTTCAAGGGATGATCTATATGTTCAGAAGTAACTTCTTATTTTCAGGGGGAGAGAGAGAGACACAGAGACAGAGAGAGAGGGAGACACAGAGAGAGAAAGAGAGAAGGAGAGAGACAGAGAGAGAGGGGAGGGAGGGAGAGAGAGGGAGAGGGAGGGAGAGAAGGAGAGGGAGAGAGGCTTAATGCAAACATGATCATAGGGGTGAAGTCACCAGGATTTAAGCTCAGAGCAAAACAGTTTTTATTTTGGACTGATCTTAATCTTGAGAAGCACATATAGTACCGTAATATAATATGGAAGCTCTCAATATGGACTTCAGCTTGAAAGTCCGTGTTAACGACAATTTGGATTCAGACACTAACCAGACCAAAGTCTGTGCCTAAACTGGAGAAGTTTGTAGCCCTTCTAGTATGGGGGAAAAAAAGAGTAGTCAATCAATGTATGGAGAACCGCATGAGTTCCTTGGAATGCTTGGGAATCCATGAGCTTCTACAGTTTGCTGAGCTCTAACACCCTTCACCCATAACTAAATAGCTTTTGCTGGATTGCTGGGAGCTGTAAGGAAACATCTGAAAATCCAAGTTCTTCATTCTAGTGAAGTAAAGTTGGCTCTCTAAACAAATTTGAACACTTTCATTCTTCACCATTGGTCTTGGAGTAGATGGAAGCTAAGAAGTCAACCATTTCTGGAATAGTATCAAATGTGGCTTATCCATGGCCTAGGGCAGGGCCAGATGCATCACGTATTGGTCACGCCCATGCCTGGTTTAGCAAAAGGGGGGAAAGTCCTGATATGTCACATGGCGATGACATGACGATGTGAGTTTGACACCCCTGGCCTAGAGAGGTACCTGGTTTATCTGGTTGTTGGCAGCAGTGACCATATATGTCATGCCCCTGGTGGAGACTGACTGTGAGGGAGAGGAAGAACAGCCGACAGGGAGTGGAAGTGTGGCTCCGGAAGTTATGGAGGAGGCTGGAGAAGGGCAGAGGCTGGCTGGGCAGTCAGAGGAGGACTCAGGCCCATCCCCTCTCCATCCCAGGGCATGCAGGGAGGAGAGAATATGGGAGAGACATGGTCTACTCAGGAGGAGAGGGCCTTGATCCTCTTTGTGAGCTGCAGCTGTGACAACTGAATAAGAGGCTGGACATGCGTACTGGTGAGTGCTGGAAACAAAGCATGGAAATATCTCTAGTTTGTACTCCCTCTCTGAGTTTGGCGTCCTTCCCAGTGTGTGTTCAGTTATCTGTGGACGTCCTCCAGCCCTTATCTTGCCTGGTTTGTGTTGCTTTTTTCCTTCTTCTTGTAACTGTTTGTGTGGGAGTTTTTTTGTCTTCAGTCAAGGATANCCTTCCCAGTGTGTGTTATCTATGGACATCCTCCAGCCCTTATCTTACCTGGTTTGTGTTGCTTTTTTCCTTCTTCTTGTAACTGTTTGTGTGGGAGTTTTTTTGTCTTCTGTCAAGGATATTTGGAGCTTGGAAGCAAAGTGAAGGAGAATCAAGATTTAATGAGGGTAATTGCTGGAATCCTGAGAGCAAGCCAACTCTCCTGACACACTGCAGTGATAAGTTAGTAACCCCATTGTGAAGTGAATCTGGCTTCCCCCTTGACTCTGCTTGTGAGAAGGTCGCAAAAGGGGATCACATAACCTTGTAACAATGCGATTGTCGTATGAGTCACTTGTCAAGCGTCTGAAAATTGACCCTGTGACTACGAGGATGCTGCATCAACAGTTCTAGAAGGTGGTCAAATGTGAAAAATAGTCCGAAGTTGCTTTTGTCACTGCTGTTGTAACTTTGAATGGTCACTAAATGAACTGTTGTATGTCGAAGACTACATATAATTGCTATTATTCATAGTATTTTAATATTTGTTGTTAGCTACCCAGAGTCATTCATTTGAGAAGGGCGGCTGTGTAAATTCGTAATTTATCTTTTTATTTGTTTGATGATACAAAATACGAAGAAAAAAACCCCAACAGAAACAGGAAATGAAGGGAAGGAAAAGGAGCGAGAAAAAGGATTTGTGTGTGTGTGTATCAATTGAATCAATAAATAGAATAAATAGAAGGAAGCAATCCTATGAAATCTATGTGCTTTCCCTGTTTTCCCTGGCAAGGAAGGGTTAGGTAGCTCTCCGGATCTGTGGAGATCCCTGAGATAAACGCAGCTCTTTTGATGCCCCCCCCCCCAAAGGAGCCAAAAGTCACAGCAAACAAATGTGGCATTGAGAGGCCTGGGTACACCTTCCTGGGACAAGCAGGGGGTGNATAAACGCAGCTCTTTTGATGCCCCCCCCCCCAAAGGAGCCAAAAGTCACAGCAAACAAATGTGGCATTGAGAGGCCTGGGTACACCTTCCTGGGACAAGCAGGGGGTGAACAGAGGCAGCTTTGTGCTCCCTGCTCTGAATGTGTCTGGCGAGGTGTGAAATCTAAATCAAAAGGCAAGAAAGAGGCTGCAGACCAAGAGCCCTAGAGATAAAAATAGGAGAACAAGTTTGGAAGGGACCTTGGAGATCTTCTAGTCCAGCCCCTGCTTAGGCAGGGGACCTAGACAAGCGGTGTCCAATCTGGGAACTTTGAAGACTTGTGGACTTGAACTCCCAGAATTCCTCAGCCAGCAAAGCTGGCTGGGGAATTCTGGGAGTTCAAGTCCACAGATCTCAAACCAGACAAGGTTGAAGAAGAATACCATGCTAACTTTGTATATTTAGACTTTTGTAATATTGCTGTCATGCCCCTGTGGGAATCTGATTCGGAGGGGGAGGCTGAGCAGCTGACAGGGAGTGGGAGTGTGGCTCCGTTGGCTGTGGAAGAAACTGGGGAAGGGCAAAGTCCAGCTGGGCA